>JAZBQP010000231.1:0-40189 GCA_038407015.1 Ceratocystis ficicola
GCGGTCCTGGAAGACGACATCATTCAGGGCTCAACTTGTCTGGGACGCCGTCGTATTGACAGCATTCGCTAGTTAGAGTAGACGTTAAATACAACAACAACAACAACAACAACAACAACAACAACAAAAAAGGCATTCGGCGTAGGTTGTTTCCGTTCATTCTTTCCTTTTGTACTCCAACCACGATGGAGCGGAAACGAGCAACAAGGTAACTTGGAAGCAATGGCGCTTCGCTCGGCAAACCTCTATAGTGAACCTTGCAGAGGGTTAATTTTGTCCGGTAACCAGTCCGGCGTCGTTTGATCTCTGTGATTCCCGTAGACGTTAAATACATTCAAGTTCAAGTTCAAGGCATCCGGCGTACCCGGAGACGACATCATCCCCGGCTAGTCTTTCCCGGAATATGCCGTCGTATTATTGTGCAGAATCAATCAGGTAGAGGTTAAATAGAACAAACAAGCAAACAAAAGTCAACCCCTCGTGCCGATAGCCGTTGGCCTCTTAGACTTCTCGACACATGGACGGGACATCAGGTAACCAATCCTGGAACTTCCAACGGGGAAATCCAAGCCGAAGAACCTTTCGGTGCCCACACCGGGCCCTTGATAATCATGAAAGGCTTCTGAACCTCGCGCACACCTGCAAGTGCTGACTGCCCAAAAGAGGTATCGGGGGACGACATCTCCTTGCCCTTTTTCCGTCCAGATCATACCGTCGTATTGCTGTGAAATAACCAGTAGAAAGACATAAGAGCAAGGAAGAGAGTAGAGGGGTTAGTTCTAAGATGGGTTTGGAAAGCCCTTCTTCCCCACCACCAACAACAAAATTAACGTGTTCCACCACTTGCCTGCTAGACTAGAATAACTCCTATAAAGAGCGCCACAAGCCAAAAGCACTAGACAGGCAATCCTAAAACCATATCCAACAGGGAGCCCTCTATTTAACGTCTACCTACTGATTACTACACGAATATGACGAGATCTTCCGGGTGGTAGCGGTTCATCATCTCCTAGCACAATTTCCAGGAAGTCGGTAGTTATGGATGTGCGCTGACTCCAAGCATCTTGAGGTTCGGGATTTGTAGGTAGGAAGCTTTTTTGCTACACGCGGCCCGAGCAAACAAATGAACAAAAGAAGTCGGGATTTTTCCTTGCCTCCTACAAAATAACGAGTCTAACATTACTCCACCCACAGGAAGACTGACTCGCCGATTGTTATTATGTTGGCGCTCTCACCCTGTATCATTACTGTGCTGTTGTAGTATCGTTACCTACATTAGATCTTAAAGTCCGCATTAGTCCGTTCCCATCCTACTTCGTCTGGCTCTCGAGAGGCTACACGGCTAGCTAAAGCAGTCTTAAGTCCGCGGTTCTTGTCTGCGCAGAGCTCGTAGATGGTTGACAAGTTGAGCAGAAGAGTGTGCGACGCAAAGCCGCCGTCAATAAGGCTCTCGAGCACTTGGCTTGCCTGAAAAATGTTAGGTTAGAAACGATGTAGAAAGTATTCCCGGCCAACAATATCCAGGGACTGACCTTATCCATCTTCCCACTATAGAGCAAGCACACTGCTCTGTTTACTTGAACCGTCTCGCTTGCGGTCTCTGCTTCCTCAGCCAATTTTTCGAGTTGTGTCAGGGCTGATTCAAAATCGCCGTCCGCCATGTCGGTTAATGCTTCAATGATCTGCCGCTCATTGCCCTCCGCCAAAGTCTCAACCACATCTTTGGCCGCTTCAGAGTCGCCCAGATGTAGCCACAGCAGCGCCTCAGCTAAACGTACTGTTCCATCTGCGACACTGGGAAGTGTACGCATGTGCACAATGGCTCCTAGAGTATCGTCTAAATCAACTAATGACCAAGCGACCTTGACGCCAATGTCCTGCAAGCGTGCTGTCCACAACTCCCGCTCTGATGAGCTTCGGGCCATGGCAACACTTGCGCGGGCCTCGCGTGCGAGATCATAGTAGCTCATGACAGCACGGCGCATATCGTCAAACCCAACAGCCTGCAGCCTTACGTTCAGAACACGCAAGTCCCACGGTACCATGTGTTGCCCCGTTTCTTGGTCTATGTACAATGTGACATTGTTCAGGTCTTCTAGAGCCTTGACCTCTTGTGCAGCCACGTTGGTGGCGTTTATTAGCATCAGGCACGTCAAGCGAATGTATAGCAGTTCGAATATCCGGTGGTGGTTTGTAGGATCAAGAGTTCCTGAGGTCAGCTCAGTAACAGCAGCGGCAGCAGCGGCGCGGAAATGACCACCTGCTAAGAGCTCTGAAATTGGTGCATCAGGGCGGGGTTGCTTTGGGCTGTTTTTGAAGCATACTGGTGCGGCAAATGTGTTTAGAGAGTTGTAGATATCGGGGCGCAAGAGAAAGGAAAAGTCGGCTGGTCGGACGGATTCCGAGATTTGCGGTGAGCGTGTAGAGCTGTGCGGACTGAGGAGCCCGGGCTCTGCCATGGGAAGGGTCGCCATGGATGGTGCAGAACTTGATTGTTCCTATTAGATATTGATTAGAGCCAGTTAATAGCGTGGACGCAGCTGCAATAAGCTCAGGAGAAAAAGGCGCGGCAGGCTTAAATCTAGATGTGTAAAGGATTTGTTCGTTGTTTGGTTAGTAGCTAGTGGGTAATTCAAGAGCACGTTCAGTCGCTCAAGTTCAGCTTTCTTGGCGATCTTCCCAAGACGTCACCTAAAAATGGCTTACGTAAGCAGCGCAAAAGCTGCATCCTTTCCCATCCAGAGCTTGTATGGCAGGTTAAAAACAGCACCAATTCTTTGCAGCCCGGGGCTTTTCCAGAGAAACGCTGTGTCCCAGTGCTATTTATCTCTGCCACTTTTCTTGCCATATCAGGCCTTTGACCACTCAAATGTCGTCTAGTACTCGCTCACAGCGACCACGGCGTGCTGCTGCAAAGCCTGTCCAGCCTCCAATTCATGTTGTTGACGACGACGATGACGATAGCAATGATTATCAGATATCTGACGGCAGCGACTCTAGCGCTGAGAGCTTCCAGGATGAAGAGGCCCTACCCAAGACTCCTGTAGCACGGCGTCGCACTGCTACTGCCAAGTCATCAGCAGCAGCGCTCTCAAAATCAACCCCCTCTAGATCAGCAGCAGCTCGGGCTGTTTCTTCACCCGCAAAATCCAGTGCCAGCAAGCGCAAGCCCAAACCAAGAGCAACGCCGGCCTCTGCACGCTCTAGAAAAATCGCGGCCGCCGAGGATGCTGGCTACAATGATACGGTTCCTGGCCAGACCGTCACTAACAATATTAACCCTAACGCCATCGAGCCGTATCCCTCGCAGCTTACAAACCGCAGCTATCACGGGCCGTTGCGTCTTCGCCGCAGGATAGGCTTTGTGCTGGAGCGGTTCTATGGGCCAAACCCGACGGACATCAAAACTGCAGCCGCGCTGATTAATCACTGGTACTGTTATGATGAAGCCCCCGTGGTAAACCCACACTACGAGCCAGCCTGGCTCTCACAACACACCAGAGCCTGCCAAAAACAGTGGCTGCAGATATGGAAGTCCTCTGAGGCCTATAGCAGACAAAAGATGCCACTAGACTGTGGAAGTGGCGTTTTGGACCAGCACCACGGGTCTCTGAAGCATCTCATTGTCATTTTAGACAGGGCTGAGACACAGATGCAACGGCTTCAAGTACAGTGCATACCCCGCATCGCCGCCGATAATGGCGATGAGAGCAGCTATCCGCAGCGGCCAGGCTGGATGCTGAATCTCAGCGGCACCGTCCTAGATATGACCTGGGCACCAAAGGTTGTCAACAACAGGCAAACACTGGCCGTGTGTGTAGTGCCTTTTGGAGAGGACCGCCCTGAAGGCACCCAAAGAGCGAGCGATGGAGTAGTTAACATCCTTACATTCACAGGGCTGGCCCAAGAGGATGCAACCTCCCCGCCAGTAATTAGAGAAATGTCATTCCCCTGGGGCTGTTCGCGCAGAGTAGCCTGGTGTCCACAGGAAACGGACACGGAGTTGGGGCTACTGGGCGTGTTGTCAACAGAGGGCCAAGTACACGTCCTTGAGATTGATCAAAAAGAGGGCTATTCAAGTAAGTGGCTCTTCCTTCTGTCCTTTTTTTTTACCTTTCCTCGCACCCCCTTCCCCTGCTTTTAGTTTTATTACTTGCTAAGTTTTCCCTCTAAAGGTTCCTGTGCTCGAGTTGCCAGCCTCTTTTTCGACGAAGAGCAGGAGATCAAGGTAACCTGTTTTGCTTGGGTTGGATTTAACCGTATCGTCACCGGCCATGTTGACGGAAGTGTTTGTCTTTGGTCTATCGCTCCGCGTCTTCTCTTGATTCGTCACCCTACTCACCATTCACACGTCGTTGATATCACCACTGGCTTTCCCTCGCGGCCTTATCTGATTGCCTCTGTTCCTGTTGCCGGGCTACCTACTCTGGTAGACTTTACTTCGCCGGGGTATGAGTCTACGTCTTGGGCCTTACCTAGCATTTCCATGCAAAGCACGGCGTTACAGTGGCACGACGATTTGCAGGGCTTCTTTATCAACCATCCATCGTCGAGTCCTCTGGATGCTGCCATTAGCTTTATGCATTGTCGCTATTTCCCCCACGGCCCAGCTGTCATATCATCTAACAGTGCAGTTACTGCATTCTCGGCTGGCTACAGCCACCCATTCATCCTGGTGGGCCTGAGAGATGGCTCGCTCTGGTGCACTAACAGCATCAAGAAGATATTTTCAGCAAGAAGCGAGAAGCCTAATAAGCGTAAAATCATGCAGCACGAGTTCCGCCCAGCAAGTCGGTTCCCAGCTGCGGATAGTGCGCAAAGCCATACTACCCAGATTATTAGGGGTGCTAGTAGATTGGTGTCTTGTGATTTGGTTGAGCTTAACGAACGAAAAGACAAGGACGATGGCACCAGGAAGGATATCGCCGAGGGCGATCTAGCAGAAAGAGGCCCTGCATTTAGATTAGTCGATCCTGCAAGAGCGGTAAACCACGAGAAGGAAACTCGCGTTGCTGCAATTGCGTGGAACCCAGTGCCAGAAGTGGGTGGCTGGGCAGTAGTAGCTATGGCGTCCGGGCTGGTACAGGTTGTGAATCTTGGGATAGCACCAGAAGCAGATCAGTGATAATGAGGAGAGCAAACAGAAAAGGACATGGTATAAAACGGATGCTAGTGTTGCGAATAGACACATTTTTTTAATATTTTTAGAAGGCATATATCACGCGAGACACATGCGTCCAGTACATGCTATCAGCACACACGACCCACGACTGTATGGTGGTAGTCGAATGCCAGGGCCATGGCATACATGTGCGTTAGAGCAGCCACCAGCACGAATCCGTGGAAGATTTGATGAGAGCTTCCGAAGTGGTCGAAGGCACCGGGCCATAAGCGCTCAGGCCAACGAGCCTAGAGGTGCTCTTTGGGTTAGTATTTATGCCAAAACTGACTATGAAATGGGCGGCTAAGCTTACAGCATAAATGACAGCACCAATCACGTACATGGCACCATGCAAAATCACAAGACTAAGGCTCATTCTTTGCTCCAAGTGTGTCCAGCCGTACTTTTCAAGGCCCTGGAGGATAGGCACAATACCAGAGGTCCCCAATGCAACGAACATCAATGCCCGGTATGGCCGCCACTCAGGCGTACGGAAGCGCTCGATCCACGATACGAGTACGCATCCGAAGCCGAGCATGCAAATCTAGACAGGTCAGTAGCTTGCCCCAATCATGCCGCAGTATTAATATGGCTTTTCAAACTAACCAGTGTTGTATACAGTTCTCGTAGAATAATGTCACAGTAAAAGCCGTAGTACAATGCCGGCACGTAGCTGCCCACTATCAAGAACACGATTCCAGTGTAGTCCAATTTGTTCCCCCATTTAGCTACGGAGCTTGAGTGGTTTGACAGCGCGTGGTACGTTGCGCTCATTCCCAAGCATATGACAGCACCGCCCAGAAAAGCAGCGAAGACGGCGATGTCAGCAGGAGAAGCCGATTCATAGCGTGGTGCAATCACCATATAAAGGTACAGCGCGGTCAATACAAATCCGACAGAGCCGAGAAGATGCGACCAAATGTTGACGCTTTCATTATGTAGATAGACTAAGCTGCAGAAAGACGCATAGAAGGAGTTGCTGGTAGCTCGGTAGCCAGTGTGGATAAAGGCATTGTCTCGCCGCCAGGCGGGAAGGTCATCCCAGTGTATCAGGAGAGACGAAGAAGCGAGGGATGACACCGAGCCAGTCTGGAGCTTGGCATGGACAACAGAAGCAGGTGGCTTTTTGTGACGGTCTCGTAGCATTGTTTGCTTGCCAGCGTATGTGGAAGAGCGACGATCGAAGAGTAAAAGGATAGGGAGATTTAGTGTGCTAAGCTTTAGGGTATATGTGAGTTGCCAAGCGCTATGAAAAGCATAGGGTGTTTACTGAGCAACAACTATGGTTAGTTAGGGCGTCAACTCCGCATCTGGCTGTGTTGACAATAGCAGCTAGCCGTGTAGCTTCCCAACAGTTGCGGCTGTCAACCCTGCGGCGCCCAACAACTTCTTCCATCTGTACTTGTCGTCAATGGGCGGGACGAGGGTTATACTTAGCCCGGCTCACAGTTTACAGCATGCCTGCAATGCTGCCATTACATATAGCTAGCACTATATAGGGGTCCTAGCTATCATTGTTATCTTCACGTGCGCCGTCACGTGAGCTCGCCCCACTATCCCGTCGTAACGGCCACCTAGGCCATCTTAGAGGGGCTAATTGAATTGGGGGACCGGAACGAATGAGCAAACAGCTACAAGCGACCAGCTACAAGGCGACCATGTTCCGTCTGCAAAAGTCGCGGTATCTTGGCGGCTCCTTTTTGCAATTGATTTGGCAGAGCGACGTTAGTCCTAGAGCTGCTGGATCAATTGAACAAGTGAACAACCCCCCCCATAGCTCAGGCCACAGAACAGAACTTGCTATAGCTCCTTGCAAAAACAGGAGCCCCACAGTTTGGTTGGCGGTTCTGGCCTGACATTTGCCTGTTTTAGCTAAGCTAAAGAAGCCCCCTCAACAGGAAAGGAGTTGTTATGTATCTTTAGTACTAGGCATTTCACGCCTTGACCTGTTCCTTTTAATACTTTTAGGTGTCTTTATTTACGTTACGTTGTCTGCTCTGCTGTCCGCATTCTCAAAGCTGTCCCACTCACATCTCAAGTAGCCAACAGCCATAATTATTGATGCGCTGTCCCTATCCACCGGCCTTGAGACTCGTATTTTTTTTTCCTTGTCTTGATTTGTTGGCGTCCATCCTGCCAGTCAAGCCAGCCCGTCTTCCATATACAACTAATCTAGGCCCAGCCGAACGAACTGTTGTCTGCTGTCCCGTTGCCGCCTTTTGCCGCTTCGGCTTCATATCAGGGCTGCCACCTTCCTCGCCAAATTCATCAGTCAGCATCCAGTGCCGGCCTAGCTCTTCTCTGCCTCCCTCGCCATCTTCGACTGCCGCTCACGATAACTACCCATAGCCGCAGTCACACCGACCCCGACACCAACACCCACACCTATACTTCCCTCACATTCAAGCCTGCTCCCAAGATCTTACACGTCTTTCACGATGGCTACGTTCCTGGAGAACGCCTACAGCCTTGTCCACCAGGACAATGCTGCTGACGTGCCTACGCTTTCAGACCTGCGCACGCAGCTGGAAAAGGGCACTGACGAGAGCAAGGTTGAAACCATGAAGCACATTCTCACCATCATGCTCAACGGCGACCCCATGCCGTCTCTTTTGATGCACATCATTCGCTTCGTCATGCCTAGCAAGTACAAGCCGCTGAAAAAACTCCTGTACTTCTACTATGAGATATGTCCTAAGCTCGATGCGTCTGGCAAACTCAAACAGGAGATGATTCTTGTGTGGTACGTCTACACCATAATGTGTGCCATTTCTACCTCCCCTACTAACTGTCGTCCCCCTCCCCCTTGTTTCTAGCAACGGTATTCGGAACGATCTCCAACATCCCAACGAGTACATTCGCGGAAACACGCTCCGTTTCCTCTGCAAGCTGCGCGAGGCCGAATTGATTGAGCCCTTGCTGTCCTCTGCCCGCTCCTGCCTTGAACACCGCCACGCCTACGTTCGGAAGAACGCCGTGTTTGCCATTGCCTCCATCTACCAGCATTCGCAATTCCTAATCCCTGATGCCCCCGAGCTCATTGCCAACTTCCTCGAGGCCGAGACTGACTCGACCTGCAAACGCAATGCTTTTGCCGCTTTGAGCAGCATCAGCCACGATGCCGCCCTTCAATATCTAAGCGCTGTCTTCGAGGGTGTTGTCAACGCCGAAGAGCTCCTTCAACTTGTCGAGCTCGAGTTCATCCGCAAAGATGCCGTGCAGAACACCCAGAACAAAGCCAAGTACCTGCGTCTAATCTTTGATCTTCTTGAGGCTGGTGCTTCGACTGTGATCTATGAAGCTGCGTCTTCACTCACGGCCCTCACCAACAACCCTGTTGCCGTCAAGGCCGCTGCCAGCAAGTTCATCGAGCTGAGCATCAAGGAGCCCGACAACAACGTCAAGCTTATTGTCCTAGACAAGGTCGATCAGCTCCGACGCAAGAACGAGGGCATCCTTGACGATCTAACCATGGAAATCCTACGCGCCCTCTCGAGCCCTGACATTGACGTTCGTCGCAAGGCGCTCACAATCGCCATGGAGATGGTGTCGAGCAAGAACGTCGAAGAGGTTGTGTTACTCCTCAAGAAAGAGCTGGCCAAAACCGTGGACCAAGAGTTTGAGAAGAACTCGGAATACCGCCAACTACTCATCCATTCTATTCACCAATGCGCCATCAAGTTCTCCGAGGTCGCTGCCAGCGTCGTGGACCTACTGATGGACTTCATTGCCGACTTCAACAATGCGTCAGCCGTTGACGTCATCAACTTTGCCAAAGAGGTCGTTGAGAAATTCCCCGAATTGCGTCCATCGATTGTCCAGCGCCTAACCTCAACCCTGGGAGAAGTTCGCGCTGGCAAGGTCTACCGTGGCATTCTCTGGATTGTTGGCGAGTATGCACTTGAGGAAAAGGACATCCGCGATGCCTGGAAGCGGATACGCGCTAGTCTGGGTGAAATACCCATTGTTGCATCTGAGCAGAGACTACTAGATGCCCAGGATGACGATGAGGAAAAGAAGGAAGCTGACGAATCATCCCGCGAGAAGCCTGCCACCTCGTCAAAATCCAGACGTGTGCTTGCCGATGGCACTTATGCTACCGAGACTGCTCTTACCAGCCAGTCATCCGCTGCCGCCAAGCTTGAGGCGGTCAAGGCTGCTTCCAAGCCACCTCTACGCCAGCTAATTATGGATGGAGACTACTACCTTGCTACCGTTCTCGCCTCGACTCTAGTCAAGCTAGTCATGCGCCACAGCGAGCTGTCGTCCGATGAGGCCCGTACCAATGCTCTCCGTGCAGAGGCCATGCTCATCATGATCTCAATTGTACGTGTCGGCCAATCACACTTCGCCAAGCAGCCTATTGATGAAGATTCTGTTGATCGTATCATGACTTGTATCCGGTCTTTGGCTGAGTTCACCAGGCACAAGGAGCTAGAGACTGTCTTCCTGGATGACACCCGTAAGGCCTTCCGCGCCATGGTTGTTGCCGAAGAAAGCAAGCGGGCGGCCAAGGAAGCAGTGGAAAAGGCCAAGACTGCTGTTCAAGTTGACGACGTTGTCAACATCCGGCAACTGGCCAAGAAGAATGCCGGTGATGGCACTGATGAGATGCACAAGGATCTCGAGCGGGCCACTGGTGGCGATGCTGCTGCTGAAGATCTGTCGTCAAAACTGAGCCGTGTTGTCCAGCTCACTGGCTTTTCGGACCCTGTATACGCAGAGGCTTATGTCAAGGTCCACCAGTTTGATATTGTTCTTGATGTACTGCTTGTCAACCAGACCACAGAGACCCTGCAGAACCTATCGGTCGAGTTTGCCACTCTGGGTGATCTCAAAGTGGTTGAACGGCCAACAACCCAGAATCTGGGCCCCCATGACTTCCACAACGTGCAATGCACGATCAAGGTTTCATCGACCGATACAGGCGTCATTTTTGGCAACGTTGTCTACGATGGCGCTCACTCAACGGATACCAACGTAGTCATTCTCAATGATGTACATGTTGACATCATGGACTACATTCAGCCAGCAACCTGCACGGAGACGCAGTTCCGCACAATGTGGACTGAGTTTGAGTGGGAAAACAAGGTTAACATCAACTCCAAGGCAACCAGCCTGCGCGAGTTCCTGTCGCAGCTGATGGCATGTACCAACATGAACTGCCTGACGCCTGAAGCGAGTCTGAAGGGTGACTGCCAGTTCCTGAGCGCCAATCTCTATGCGCGCAGCGTTTTCGGTAAGTGATTTACACAAACACCTGTCCAAATTGTATTTGTAGGAATGCTAACGTGCTTTTTTTTAACCTTTTCCCTTTTGCAGGCGAGGATGCTCTGGCCAACCTTAGCATTGAACAGAAGGGCGAGAACGGTCCCATCACCGGTTTTGTGCGTATACGGAGCAGATCACAGGGCCTGGCGCTGAGCCTGGGCTCTCTCAAGGGCCTAAACAAAATCGGTAGTGTAGGCAACTAAGGGGTATGGCAAGAGAAGTAAGGGAATGAGGTCAATGACGAGGAGTTACGTTTTGAATGTCATCATTGCTGTTGCTACTGATCTGTGGCGGGTCTCCGGTCGTTGTTTTGTCTTTTTTTGTCTGCCTGTCTGTACTGTTTACATTCTATTCCCTCCACGTGTGTTTGCATTGCATCACGTACACCAAATTCTGAGTAGATATTGCTTTCCGCAAAGTGTGATTTAAAGTTTGATCCGATGAGAGATTGCTTGTTATATTTTTTGATCAGATGTTGCCTTTCTAGCGGTGACGTCATTGTGATAAGAAGCATGCAAATTTTTGAAAACGCCAAGGAAAAAAAAAAAGTTGAATATGGTGATAACTCCCATAGCAACGCCAATGAATACAAGGTACCAGAAATAAAGAAGAGAATGGGCTATGGAAGAACGTAAACGCCAAAGGGGTATTCCTAAGCAAGGGTCAAAGAGAGCGGGAAAGAAATAAAAAGACAAAACACAGAAAAATGAGCAAAAGATGAGAGAAAAAAGGACTAGACTACGTAGGCAAGAATAAGGAATGAAGGGCAACAAATGATCAAAAGCAATGCATCTAACAACCCGCTCAGGGAGAAGAACGGGGTTTTGTAAACACCATGGCATTCACAATATGTCCCATCTGCCAGCCCTGTTTCTCAAGGGACTCTCCATCTCGCAGTAGGCGACCCATGTACACAAGGCGCACATGGCGATGTGGCGGCAGCTCGGCCTTGGCTGCAATGGCCTTTTTGACGATGCGCACGGGATCCGATCGGCCGATTTCCACCTCGATATCACGCGCGCCCTCGTTCAGGCGAGCCGTAAATTTTACAAGAGACAGAGTAGTTCCAGAAGCAGACATCGAGGGGGGGCTGAGAATGTTGTCAATGGCACCCTCTTTCGTCTGCTGGTCATTCAAAAAGTGCTCCTCATCATCCTCAGCCGTCACGGCAGAGTCCGAGTCCGAGTCCGAGTCCACATCCGAGTCCTGTTGGACAATGTCTTGTGGATCACAGATGATCTCTTTGGGGAGCTGATATAAAAAGCCACGGCTGTCGTAGACGCCATGAGAAGGGTTCCCAGTGGGGATTGTGATTCCAGCAGCATCGATGATGCTTTGGGCAGTGGAAATCGCCACGTTGCGGGCGTCCCCAGTCTCCTGTGCACGATCTGATGCCCATAAAATTTCGAGGGCAGCTCGTAAACTCTGCCAAATCTCGGGTTGCCCGTCGTCGCGGGTGTCAAAAAATTCCCGCCGGCAACGGTCGATACGGGCAACGGTCCAACGCTGTCCGGCTCGGCTATTCCATCGCTTACGACGCAGGGGTTGGTTGTAGATAGTTTCGGGTGCAACGTTGTTTGTGTTGATCGCAGTTGTTATCGCTGCTCGATGCAAGTGACGCTGCTCACTAGGCGTCCTCTGGGGGCGGGGCTGGGGCCGGGGCCGGCTTCTCGAGCTCTGGGAGTGCGTCGGTGCGCTGGCGCTAGATATAGCCCCAGGTAAAGAGAGGGCTGACCCTGTAACGGGAGTTGAGTGAGCCGGGGCCGGGGCAGCTCCAGCGGTAATATTGGAGGTGGAAGAAGGGTCGGAGGAAGGGTCCTGGTAGGGTCCCTGTTCGATAGAGTTACAACACCCCTAGAAAGACGTTAGTGGGTATTCCGATACTGGGATAGCACGGTCAGCACTGCTTATGTTGGTTTGAGACGAAACAGTTGACTTGATTCTAATAGTGCTGGTGTGTACGAACCATTGTGGCTGGATTGTGAGAGCGCCGATATGGCGGCAGCAGCTAAACTTTCTTGTTGCCAATCACAAGAGCAAGCAAGTGACCAAGAAGAGAAGTAAAAGAAAGAAAGAGAGGCAGATACGGCGCTGTGCTGGGCATTAACAAAAAGTCTTTGAATCTGGGCGCAGAACAAGCTGCGGGAGAAACAAGGCAAGCCCAATTAAGAGAAGTGGGGTCACAATGCAATCACAGCGCAGCGCAGCCACAAGCAGTACAACATTAGCAGGGCAAAAGAAAAGACAGGAGAAAGGGCGAAAGACGAGACGAGGCAAAGAGAAGCAGAATGGCAAAAAGGTTGGACACAAGGTTGGACACAGCGCTAGTCAGACAACGTCAATGAGGGTAGGGTGAGAATGCGAAAAGGTGTAGCATTTCGCAATGATACGTGCGTGTACAGAAGCGTACAGCCTAAACAAACTAGGAGAAACGTCTAACTTGGACAAGTTAAGTAACACAGACCGAATCCATAAAAAAACAGGGAAAGACGATCAGGGAGAAAGCTCAAAGCGACTTTTAATAGAAGCACATCGCCCATCGAAAACAGGCGAGACAATGGGGAGGGGAGAGCCAGCGGTTGTTCTGATTAAGGGTCAAGATGGGGGGCCCAAGCATGAGAAGTGGAGCTCGGTTGGAGGAGTGGGTCCCGGAAAAGGCCGTGGAACAGCCATACTGCCTAAAATCCAGGCGCTAGAGTTGGTGTTTAGTGACTCAGCTGTGATAATAGGGTTATATTAGGGTTTGTGGTCTTCGGAGCAGCCCGTCTTCAAGGCCCTGGGTTCACGCCAGAAGGCGCTGCGCAAACAAGAGGCGTATACGCATGCCCCCGCGCCACGCCGCCATGCTAGCTATTACAGAGATCCCACTACCATAGATACCCCCGGCAGTTCTTCGACCCGCACAAACATCGCACCATCTCCGCCACCTTGGCCGGATCATCCTCATCCTCTTCGCCGTCAACTTTGCCGTTCAGATAGTCAAATGTCAGTTCAGTCCCCGCTCGTATGTTCTTGATCGCAAACAGGGCTAGATCCTGAATGTGCTTGTCGGCATGGTCGCCCACGCGCACAAATATCTTCATGTTCGGATTGCATGAGTGGTTGACAAAGCGTGTTGGTCCCGACATGAACTCGCCGTCGACAAATAGCGGCGGCGCCGAAAGCCTCTCGTCAATGGACGCAGGGTCAAAGAACTTGTCGAGCTCAAACAAATACACGTCTTTTTGCTGCTGCAGCTCTGCCAGCTCCCGGCGACGATCGGCCTCGGTAGCTGTGATGATCTGGCCAATGTACTTGTCGACGAACTGGCCAGCACGGATGTCAATTGTAGATCGAACACCTAAATGCGGTGGAGATTTCACGGGTTAGACCTCTAGCAAAATACATCATGAGGGGAGTTTCTGGCAGGGAAGGACGACAATGAACAGTAAAAATGAAAGCATCTGTAAAGGAAAAAAAAAAGATAGATGCGGCCTGGCTGTTCTTGTTCTCACCGTCCACTTACCCCATCCGCGGCCATCACTTGTGCGGAATATCTGCAACGGCACCGTTCGCCCTCGCTCGACCACGCGATTCACGCAGTTTCTGCTGCACGCACATGCCTGATGGCACTCATATATTGGTGCCAGCGATTCAAGTGCCGTTTGTCTCAGCAGCCCGATGCGCGGACCGCGTACGCAGTATGCCGTCAGCAGCGTCTTCTTCACTGGAACACTACTACCTCTATCATTGCCTCTGCCTCCGCCCTCGTCATCACTGGAATCACCGCTAACAACTTCACCAAGGCATGAGCAGCTACGTGAGTGGCAGGAACGGTCATCAAGACATTCACAGCCGCTGCGGAAACTATCCTCAACAGGCGCAACGCCAACGCCGTACTGGATAGTAGAAATGAACCGGAAATTTCTTGGCATCACAGTGTCGTCGATGTCATTGACAATAGTTATGGGAGCTAGTTTATGTGATGGAAAGGATTTAATCTGACACCAATGGCAGCGTTTCTTCTCCTCGTTGAAGCCCTAGAGGAGGATATTGGGTGCTCGTGTCAGTGCAAATACAGAATGAAACGGGTAAAACGGTCACGCTCACTCACTGGCTTGCCATGCTTAAAGAAGTGGTTGCGCATATCTGCTTCCATTTTGATGTAGTAGAGCTATTTGGGACGGCAGCGCTGGTTCAGGGCAAAAGGGCTTCCCGCTCTTAAAAAACAAACAACAAAAAATTAAACAGTTGAAGCTGCTTAGTGATTGTAGGAGGGCAATCTGAGATTCGGTTGAAATTCAATGAGATGTTGCGACCAACTCTTAGGGTTAGAGCTCTTGCTTCTTGAACTTTCCGGTTTAACATCGGCTAAACAGGCAATCTTGCGACCGACCAACTTGCAAGCCACCAAGTTCAGGGCGCATTCTCAATGGCTAGTTTTTGTCTATCGTGACATTTTGTTGCTGCTTCTTCTTGACACTTCTTTTTTTATTCATTTTGTTTTTTAGCGACTAGAATTCCTTTTGACAATTATCTAGAGCTAAGATGACCTCGATATCAGATCCCCCCACGTCGAACACTGCAGACCCGTTCTACATCCGCTATTAGTATGTTTGCAAGCCACGGCCCGTTTCTTGCCCCTCTGTAAACTGCTACTTTGCGCCAGTCAATGAGTAGACTGGCAATCATGAGGAGAAGTGACAATGTCTCGTCTATATCGCAGCCTAGCAGCAGGAGGGAAACGCCTTCCATCCAAGGCTAGGAATAGCAGACTAACGATGGATTGGATTCTTAGTTCTGGTCATTCAGGGCGCTTCGGACACGAGTTCCTTGGTTCGTTGAAACCCGCTGCTTTTTTCCGTAACTGATTTTCCAGGAGTGCCGTCTGTTGACTAACGAGTTGTGAACTCCAGAATTCGACATACGAGTAGTTGGTGATGGCAGCAGCGCAGTTGCGCGATACGCTAACAACTCGAACTACCGAAACGACAGCTTGATCCGAAAAGAGTGTGCGTTATATCCCATTTCCGCCGGTGCCTTGAGGCGCGCGGAGTAGAGCCTGAAAGATGGTTGTTGCTATTGCTGATACGAGCTAGCAGTACTAACGTATGCGAACTAGTATACCTAAGCTCACTTGTTGTCGAGGAGTTCAAGCGCATTGTCAAAACAAGCGAGATCATGAAGTAAGTGCAGAGCGCAACTCGGTCTGGACCGTCACGGGTTGGCTTGCGCTGTTGTCCATGTCTGTGGCATAGAGCAGCAGTGGTAAGACAGCACTGAACGCAAGACAGGCCTAGACGCATCTGCCGCATGCCATCGATCATCAGCCGCAAAGCTAATCCGTTTGCATCGTGCGTAGGGAAGACGATTCTAAATGGCCCCAGCGCAACAAGGACGGCAGACAAGAACTGGAGATACGTCTGGGAAACGACCACATTTCATTCGAGACCGCCAAGATCGGAGCGTTGATTGATGTCAGCGAGTCAGAAGACCCCGAAGGTCTGCGTGTGTTCTACTACCTGGTGCAGGACTTGAAAGCTTTGGTGTTTAGTTTGACGGCGTTACACTTCAAGATCAAGCCAATTTCATGAGAGACTGGGGAAAGGGGGGAAGGCAAGACCGGACGGCATGAACCCGATCATGTGTTCTATTTTTCTTCCCTTCGCAAAGTGGTTCTGCATTGTCTTTTTGCGGAATTATAAGATTGCGGGCCTAGTCGGCTACGCCATGATGCAGACCTATGAACAGCAGGAGGGAGAAGTCTGGAAAATACTCTAGGGAGTGAGCATTGGTGAGGCGGGTTGGTCGCGTCACTATGCAGTGAAACAGCATAGCAAAACAACACAGGCATCACATGAGATATCACCAATTCTGGTACCGCATCTGCGACTATGTAATCTTCTGGCTACAAACGAGTTAAGGCAGTCTCACATTTAGTTGCCACGCTTCTGTGCGAAGCCATGTGAGATGGGGCAAATGAGTAATGTGTACTCTGGAGAAGTTCTAGTGCCAGCGGCTGGCCTAGGACAGCCGCTGGTGTACACATGAAACACAAAGCAAGAAGAACAACCTGTTTTTGTTGCAAAGTCTCACTCAGCCTTACTCCTCTCCTCCTATGTGGACGGGTGGACGGGTGCCTCTAGCTCGTGGCGATAGATGAAAGGAGGGATGATGGTGTGTATTGCGTAGTACTAATTTTTTTTTTTTTTTTGCTTTTCTTTGATTTACTTTCATTTTCCGCTTCATTGTTTCTCCTTATTGTTATCATTAGTTTTGATTTCTTTTTCTTTTTCCCTTTTTTCTTCCTCTTTTTTCCTTTTTTCCTTATTCCCTTATTCCCTTTTTCCATTTGCTTTCTCACTTTTCTCATCTCTTTTCTCCCCATTTTCATCTTATTCATTTTATTTTGTTTCCTTCTCTACAACTGTCGTCATCTGTTGTTTCTCCTTTCAACCTCCATTTCTCTTCCCTCCCCTTTCCGCACCGCGAGAAACATCAAGGAAAGCAACCCTTAGTCAACGTTCCCCCCTCATCATCACAAACCTATACCAAAGTACAGGCCCTTCTTTCCTCTCATTGCTTTTCCTGCGCGACGTCATTGGCTGCCCTGGTCTCAAGAGACGAGATCTTCTTCGGCTCACCCCCTTGCTGCTTTTTCGCTGTCACCTTCTTTCTTGCACATGTCGTATTTGTAGATGCGCATTGTCGCTTAACATTCTTGGTTGTGCCTCCCGATTACTCTCTCTGCGCTCCTCCACCTCGAATCACGACAATTCTGCTTGAAATGCCGACGAATAACTCTTTATCGACGCCGCCTGCACCAGATTCGATGCCGTCACGGTCCTGGGGCTGTCCCGACGATACTACTCACGATTATTCACAAGACAGCGGTGAAAATACCGCTAGTGATACAGGCTCTGCAGCCACTTCCACCTCTGACACCGCCTCTGCGTCTGTTTCTGCCTCTTCTGCACGTACAAACGTGAACACGGCTGTAGACTCCCCACCATCATTTGCCTCGAACTTGAGCCCCTCTCGACCATCTCCCTCGGCCTACTCTTCTCCAACCAATCTTGCGCCGGCATCGGCCTCAACACCAACATCAGAATCGCCAACTGAACCTCCGTCTGAACCTACGTCTGAACCTGTCTCTGCAATGCCCTCCTTCCCTGTCTCCTCGCCGCTCACCCTAGAAACAGAACAGTCATTTTCCGTCTCTGCTGTCTCCCCAGACCAGCCCATAAACCTGTCTAGTCCCACGTCTTCGACGGCTACCTCTTCGACTGACACCATCCAACCGCCTGATAGGGGTTCGGGTGAAATAGATGACAGTGGATTGCGGCTAAGTGATCCTGGGTTGATCGAGGATCTTTCAGTAGAGATGGAGAGGGACGATGAGCATGGACCCCAGGAAGTGATTGAGCATGAGGCTACATACACGTCGTATCCCATGGGCACTGGCTTTCCTTTTTTGCGGGTAAGGACTTCACGCCCCTTTCTCCATGACTGTCTGACTTGGGACTCTTGTGAATCTCGTACTAATTAATCATTCCCCCTCCATAGACACAACCGATAATTCCATCTCCATATCTTCGACCGGGAACCCGGTACCATGGCACCCAGCAAGCAGAGCGCCAAATATACGATGTACACGTTGATATAAAATACGTCGACATGGCGGAGTCGTACTTGTGTGGCTATCTAAGAATTCAAGGTACGCATGTCTGCCTATCTACATGTCAGGCCTAAATCATTCCCCGCCATTGCACGTGGAATGCCATATCCACTGACAAAATCATCAAGCTGACTCCATATCTATTTGCTCTAGGCCTTACCCCTGACCACCCAAAGCTCACTACTTTTTTCGAGGGCGAGATAATCGGCCCCAAGTACTCCTTTATTACTGACCACGAGTCTTGGGGCGCCACTCAGCAAATTGACCTTAACCACTGGGGAAAGTTTGCTGTCTTTCGGCCATACTATAGAGTCATGCGCAAGGGTGTGATGCCGGCGCTGGAGAACTTGCCCAAAGACTACATCTTCATGCGCTGGAAAGAGCACTTTCTTGTGCCTGACCACACAGTCAAAAGTATAACCGGAGCAAGCTTTGAGGGTTTTTACTACATCTGTTTCAACATTTCGTTAGGCCAGATCAACGGCATTTATTTCCATGCTCGCAGTGAGAAGTACGTTGCTGACGCCGCCACTGTTAAGTCGGGCTTGAAACTTTATACACGCGCTAACGTTGTATCTGTGCTTAGATTTCAACAACTACATCTGCAACATATCGATAATGGCGGCTACTGTTCCTCGCTAGAACTTCGGTAACACCTTTGCTGCCATTGTCTTCCCTTGTCTTTGAGAATACCCCCACGCTCCCGCATGCGTACAACATCAGATACTCCCTCTAGTTTGCTCGCCTTGATTTCTTTCCAATTTTTGGTTTTGATTTTGCGTTCGCTTCTGTTCTCTATTCCATAAGCGAATTTTCGGCTCCTGTTGGCGTCTATTGCCAGTTGCTTTTCCGTCTTTTAAATTGGGCACACACTCTATATATATACACATAATTGTTGCGCGACTTACTGCTCTGGCTGGTCGCTGGCCTAGCGTTCACACGCTCACCCTTCCTTCCCATCTGTGCACCTACGCTTGGAACCCCTTAAAGTAACTCTTGCGGAAAGGATTGAGTTCGTCCGCCGTGACGCCTTTGACACTTTGCATTTGCTTCAGCTCCGCCTCCCATTTTTCTAGTACACCTTCCGGCACTTCTTCATCCGCCAATCGCTCATATGTTATCAGTCGGCGGGACCATTTATTGAACTGTTGAGTGCATACTGATAGCAGTCGTAGCTGTGGATGCGAAGGGATGGGATACTCTACATCGCTCTCATCGACAGCAGGCATCCAAAAGGAAAGGCGACCTTTCTTTGTTAGAGTCTGCGAAGCAAAGACAAGAATGTCGGTAAGCATGGCAAAGAAGCTATACGGCTTTGTGGGCGGATGGTAGTTTGTGGCTCTGGAATATAGAGTTAGAACATGCGGGCCAAGGGAAAGCCACAAAACCTGAGCTAAATCAGGTAACATAGAAATAGCAAAAGCCTGGGCGATGTTGCTCTAGAGGGATGATGCGGGACTTACTTAACATCCTTTTTGCCGGCCTCTAGAAGCCAGGAGCTTTTTCCAGGGTCCTTGACTCCCAAAACCTTCAGCCCTTCTCTCACTCCATATGGCATATCGCATATGATGCCGTCAAAAAGTCCTTCTCTTAGGTTGTTCACCCGAACAGGCGAGTTTGTCAAATCTGCCGAAAACACGTCTCCAAAGCAGGCCTGGATTCCATACTGCTTGAAATTCCCTCGAACGCACTTGCTCGGAGTCTTTCCCCGAAGTGGTCGACCGTCAATGTCGCTGCCAAAGGCCAAGGCTCCAAAGTGTGCGATGGCGACAGGGAAACTGCCAGTGCCACAGAACGGGTCGTAGAAGAGCTTCCCTGGACCGGCAAGTGCAATGTTGGCGCTAATAAGGGCTAGCTCAGCATCCATGGACGTGGTGCTAATCCATGAGCGTTTCTTGAGGTCATAGATCCGGGCAAGGTCTCGGGCACCAGTGCCTACCAGACGACCAAAGTGGGCCTGTGTCGGCGCTGTAATTCCATTTGCATGACTCTGATACGGCCATTCCTCTAGAATCGTGAACTCCTGGTCTGGTGAATTCATGGAAATGGGTCCACTAAAAGGTAACTGGGTAAGAAAAGAAGAAATGATATCTCGCTGTGCGTAGCGATCACGAGTTCCCTGGAAGGCATCGATAGAAAATTTAAAGCTGGCTGTTTGGTAAACTTCCTTGAATGTCTCTGGATAGGATTTGACAGCATGTAGCAGATCAGGAATGGTAGAAGCCGTGGCCCAGTGCTCATAAATAGCTTGAGTGAGGATTGAGCGCTGTATCAGCCTCCTTGCATCCTCTGGTGAAGGCAGAGTCACAATGCAAAACGGGACCTAAAGATAGTTAGATACAAGCGAAAGGACGTGCTAGGGCAAGCAGAAGTTCAGGCTACTCTTCATTTCCCCATGTCTTCCTTCGAAGCACCGTCCCAAAAATTAGTACTCACATCTTCGCGATAGTTCTTGATAACAAGATCAACGCCCTCTACAACTGCTAAGGACTCTAGCTCTGGTATCCTAAAGGTCTCGTGGACCTGGCAGAATCGCACAAGAAAGTCCATGGCGGGGTGTGGGGTATAATGTCTATGAGGGGTTGACCATCGAAAGAATGGGATGTTGTTTTAACCTGCAGCAAAGGCAAGTAAGTCTTGGCTTTAGGCTAGTCCCTAGACGTGGCAGAAGGAATTATAAATAGCTGTGATAGCGTATCTCGCACCAAGAAGAAAGATCAGAGTTCAAGTTGTTGTTGTCAGAGTTTGCTAGACGCAAGCTGAATCTGCTTTGTACCACCATAGACTGTGAAATGAGACTTCAACCGACGTTTAACCGTGTCAAGAAAATAAAGCTACCCCGGGGCGTTCAACAGCCAGCATCATTTTCTTTCCTGCACTATCATTTACATGCCTGTTATAACAGCTTTATGCAGCCATTCCCTTATTTTCTTTTCTTCGTTGTCCTTTCCCATAAGACACACCAATGTTCGCCCTCCCCCAATCTTCCATCAACCAGACGCAAAAATGCTTCATCACCCACGGCCAAATGGGCCATCTAGATGCTGCCCAGCCTGGACTATCCAAAAAGCCACTCAGGGTCTTCAATGAACAAAGCTTTGTGTACCAACTAGATGTATTGGTTCCTAGTGATGCTGTTAATGCGCTTAGGAAGAAACTTGAAAAGATAGATCTGGGGCCTGGTGCCATGAAGCTGACTATGACACTAGAGAATGTGTTGACGGGAGCTTTCTTTGTTCGGTCTTTTAAGGACGGTACGAGACGCTACTGAAAATGAAATCTATAAATCAAGCGTAACACAAGCTGACTTTTTCACAGGCGAGGTTGCAATGATTTCGCAAACTACCCTTGACCAAGACGTGGTTTTCGAGTGCGCAAATGGTACGAATTATCGTAGATCTAGCTGTTTTTGCGACTGCTAACACTCAGTCACCTCCAGGAACCCTTACAATTCATCTTGACAAAGAAAGCTATGAGAGAAGTGGCCTCTCTGGGACACCAGAGCCAGGTAAAGATAACCGGTCTCACAAGAGCAGATGGGGTAAGTCTAGTAAACGGGCCTTCCTCCTTTTCTACACGGACATGCGCCTTAATAACGTCATGTCATTCATGCTAACATAAAACATCTAGTCGTGAAATACGACCTTACTCTTCCGTCCATGGTTCCAGGGAAAAGAGGATTCGAGCGTCTACTATATGCGTGCAGAAATGCCTTTCCCAAACCACAAACATGGCTATTCTTAAAAGTTTCGGGGCAAGGTATGTGTAATATTACTCAGTCCATCACTGCCATTCTTTCCAATGCTTATTATTATGCAAACCATAGATGTCCCAAATGACCATTTGGCCTCCTTTAACCCTGTGGATATTCCTATCCGCCACTCCCTTGAGACTATAGACTGCACAATGATAGACTTGCAGCAGGTCAAAACCCAACTCGCCAGCGCCTCCCGTTCGGATCTGGAGCTTGTAGCTGCTGAAGTTTACGAGTGGGCATCTCTCATTCGCCTCAATAGCCCGCGGGTTAGCCCTGGAGACTCCGTCGACCCGTACTTGTCTCGCTATTCAGTGCCGACGCCCTTGGAGAGCCCCGTGCAGATAGCCAAATTCAGCTGGCAAGGGCCGGTATCTCCTGCTGTGATGATTGCCGTGCTCATGGCTGCTATAGAGGTTACTCAAAGGAGAGATTGGGTCTATTCAAGCATCTCGACTTTGAGCAAAGGCGTAGCAGGAGCCAGCACAGAAACAGCATTTCTCCGCATACCAGACTCAGGCGGGCAGTTTTTGCTGTGGGAGGTAAAATAAGGAGCAAAAGGCAAATGAAAGAAAGGGGGAAAGAAGGAGAATGAAATGCGCTGAACGAATAGATCTTGACATTATAGTAGCTTTTGGGGCATGCAAGGGCTGTATTGAAGATTCGAGTCTCCAGCCTTGATTCTATCTGCGCTTAGCTCTTATGAAGACATCGACCCTCCGTTCAAATTGGATTTCCTTATGCTCTCCAGTTCTTCGCCAGCCAAGATTCGTGTCACCAACTGGCGGACTTCGGCTTGAACTTCAGGAGTCTCAAAATCGGGTCTCTGGGACAGCTCCTGAATCAAGGCCCGGATGGTTGGGTCGGCTTCGCCGTTTTCGTCCTCATCCATAGTGCCCATAGTAACCTTGAGGCCCTTAGGAATCTCAGGGAACTCAGCTGGGTTTGTGGCCGCTGCTATGCCAGAGGCTACTAGAACCTGCTCGGGTGTTTGAGAGGCTTCCACTTTGGCAAGGTACTCAGCAACTTCGGGGAATTCCTCTTCTGCCATGATCTTCTCGCACGCTGTTTGACCGCTACTGTTGCGCAGGTGGAGATTGGCGGAGAGCTCTTGCAGGAGGACACGGGCAGTCTCAACAGTTTCGACAACAAAGAGGGCGCTCTCGCCATCCTCGTCAAGGATATCAACGGATACTTTGAAATCGGAAATAAGGCTACGAAGGAGGTCGAGGTGGTTATAGCTGGCGGCAGCATGTACTAGCGAATATCCGTATTCGTCTTGGACAGAAGCCAAGCCGGGGTTCTGCTGAAGGAGGGGCACAACCTCAGACGGGCTGTCAGCAGCTAGGAGAAGGACGTTTGGAGACATATTAGGCATTCAAAAAAGAAAGTGTCACGGAGCAGGTCTTCAGGCTGAGACTCCACGCAAGGTTCTTTTCTAGCTACCGAGAAATCAAGATTGTTGGCTGACGAACTTTTGTCTCAGTGAGGAAAATTAGATTTATTTATCACAAAAAAAATTAAAAAGAAAAAAAAACAGATGCTGATAAGGGTTAAAGTTGCTGTACTACACCAACGCCACTGTCAGGCACGGCTTGGCGTCGAGGAAAATCTTGAACCCCCACTTTTAAGGTGTGACTAACCTGGATACTTCACTGTAGCCACAATTGGCAAGTCCCAAATCTGTTGGACGAGCAAGATTGGATAATAGCAACTACGTCAAGTTTCGACATAGTTACCTAAGTACATTGATAAAAGATAGACTGTATAGGTATTGCATCTTTCATCTTGCCCATCAAACATCATCCTTCCTCTCCTCTTCCTAGTTTCTTCATCAGCTCACAGCACGTTGAGCCTTTCTACTCAGGCCTTCGTCATCTCTTATCTCATATACATCCTTCTTACTACAACTTGTCGCCCTTCATGAGCCAACATCAGGTTCCATTTGCAGACCAGAACCCAGATCATGTTTCCCACATGATTGCTGCTCTTGAAGCCCGGCGGCAAGCTGGTGCTAGCAATAACAAGAAGCGAGGTGGAGGCAGCTTCAAAAAGACAGGCTTTCCGGTTGGCCAGCCATCTTCTGGACTATGTGTCTATTCTTGGAGGCTGTCTGACTGGGACTACAAACTCCGCGATCTCCCTACCTATGCCCGTGGTCTCTTCACTACCACCAACTCTTTGCAGAAGGACGAGATCGCCGTGCGAGGCTATGACAAATTCTTCAATGTCAACGAGGTGCACGAAACTAAATGGGAGAACATCAAGACCCAGACAAAGGGCCCCTATGAGCTGACCCTGAAGGAGAACGGCTGCATTATTTTTATTTCTGGCCTTGAAGACGGCTCTATTTTGGTTTGCAGCAAGCGTTCGACAGGCTCCGGGCCTGATAGCAAAGCCAGCCATTCGACAATCGGCGAGGGTCATCTGCGCAAGCAGCTCGAAAAGATCGGCCGCAGTGTCCAAGACCTGGCCCGTGAGCTCCGAGCAAGAAATGCAACCGCCGTTTGCGAGCTATGTGACGACGAGTTTGAAGAGCATATTCTCAAGTACGGGCCCGAGCAAGCTGGTCTCTATCTACATGGCATCAACCTCAATCTTCCCGAGTTCATGACATACCCTAGTGCTCAGGTGCAGGGCTTTGCTCAAGAGTGGAATTTTAAAAAAACAGATATGCTAGTGATGCAGGATATTGACAAGGTCCGCGAGTTCTTGGACAGTACAGCTGAGTCTGGCGCGTATGAGGGTAGAGATGTCGAAGGCTTTGTTATCCGCTGTCGGAGAGCTCCAACGCCTGATTCCCCTTTCTCGGATTGGTTTTTCAAGTACAAATTCGAGGAGCCGTATCTGATGTATCGCCAATGGAGAGAGTGTACAAAGGCCCTTATAGCCGGGCACAAACCCCGCATAGCTAAGCACAAGACCATCACAGAAAAGTACTTGTTTTATGTCAAAAAGCGCATAGCAAAGGACCCCTCCTTAGGCGAAAAATATCTCAAGAACCATGGCATTATTGCTTTGAGAGACGACTTCTTGGCATCTGAGAATCTCAAGGGTGGCGAAGCGGCCAACATGGAAAGAGATAGTGACAGCAAGGAAACGTTCCCTGAGGTTACCAGGGATGTCATTATTGCTCCCATTGCCACTATTGGCTGCGGGAAGACAACCATCGGCTTGGCTCTCACCATGCTATTTGGCTGGGGCCACATTCAGAACGACAACATTTCAGGCTCCAAGAGACCGCCTCGCTTTGTGGCCGCCCTAAATGAAGAGTTAAAAACCAAGCCTGCCGTTTTTGCCGACAGGAATAATGCCGAACGCCGTGAGCGCAAACAGTTGGTTACTGACCTACGCCTCTCCATGGATGAGCCCACAATCATAGCCCTCAACTTCGAGCACTCTCCCGACTCTATCCAAGATATCCGCGAGCTTACAAGGGAACGTGTATTGAAGCGCGGAGACAACCACCAGACCATCCAGGCCGCAAGTGATACAAACAAGTTCCTCGGCATCATGAACAACTTCATCAGTCGTTATGAGGCCGTCGATCCCGATAACGGTCCCGATACCGGGTTCGACTACATCATCAATCTGAACACGCTAGCCGGAAGCCGGGTAAATCTTGAAAATATTGTCAAAGATTTACATGAGACCTTCCCAAATTTTGTTCCACAAATGCCTTCCAAGGAGCAACTCAATGCTGCCATGGAATACGCCCTTAACCATAAACCCGAGTTCCGACACGAAATCCGTGACCGTAACAGCAAATGGGGCAAAGGCGTCAACCAGCAACAACAACAACAACAACAACAACAACAACAACAACAACAACAACAGGGGCCCAAGACCGAAAAGCCAAAGAAAAAGCCTAATCTTGAGTACATGTCAGTCAATGTTTCCAAAGAAGTCATCGACTCTACACTTCAGAAGACCTTCTCGAAGCCTGGAATAAGTCCCGAAAACACCAAGCTTTACAATTACTTGAAGGCTCAGGGCCGCATCCAGTCAAGCTTTCACGTCACGCTTCTCCATCGTGCCGGAGCCAAGGGCCATCCTGAGCTGTGGGAGAAGTACAAGAGTCTGTTCGATAGCGAATACAAGGCGACGGGTGAAATTGGAAAACTAGGCACAAACAAAGTGGTGCTAGAACGGGTACGTACTACTGAGACGCTGTTTTCGCCTCGGTTTTTAACTTCACTCTCACGACTATTGCGGACCCTTCGCTGACTGTCCCTTGTCCCGATCCTTGCTCTTACACACATAGGTTGTCTTTAACGACAAAATCATGGCCATAGTAGTACGTCTGCATGATCCCTCAAACACATGGGTTTGCACCAACAAGATTGCCCACATCACCGTAGGCACCTACGATAACACAACCAAGCCGCGCGAAAGCAACGACCTCCTGGCTGAGTGGCTAGAGAGCGGCCCTAAAGGCGTTATCAGGGAAATCAGCCTGGAGGACAGGCCTGAAGTAGATGGACATGTAATGGGTGTTGCCCAGCGCTTTTAGAAAAAACGCAAAGGGGAAAGGACTGGAAATTAAGGTTACATACATATATGACAAGCAAGGAATAAAAAAGGGCATTGGTAACATGATCAACAGCATGGCAAGAACGCATCCAGGGAACACACGCAAGCAACACAATCAGGGAATACACAAAACGAGGCGTAACAATGAGGTCAGCCGGGGATATAAAAAGAAAGAGCCGAGGGAAAGACAAAGGAGGAATCGGAACAGCAGCAGAAACAAGGGTGAAGATGGAACGCAAGGAAGCTAAAAGGACGCAAGGAACCACAGATGCACCGCCATCGTCGCTACTCGTCGTCCAGTATTTTACTAGCAAATGGGCCAACAAATGGCACCTCATACCTACGGCCAAACTGTGTTAGTGGTATTCTTAGAGGTGCATAAAAACTCAAGGTGCAGGATTCAAAGCACAAATGACGTATTTCCAGACTTACCGTTCAAGAGAGTCGGCATCTTGATATGCCCGAAACGTTAGCCAAGCAATCGCCGCTAGCTCTGCCAACATCAAAAAAGAGCTGAAAAAGCTAGACCACAATAACAGTGCGTGCAGCAACACTATCGCTGAGAATAGCAGACTAGATTGCCATGCATGAAATCGCACATAGTCGCTCTTTCGCTCTAGCGCAAGCAAAATCACAGCGCCTGCAGGTGGGAAAATTAGATAGGCTAGGCAAGCTTCGTAATCAAGCCGGAGACCCAAGCTAGTTTCAAACTCTACAAGCGCCTCGCGCGAGCCGTCTGCGCCAGGAAAGGCACCAGGTAAAGATAGCCTGTTGGTTAGCCAGCCTCGCTGTGGCTGTGGATGTTGGAGCGGAGGGGAGAATGGGTGGTCAGATTGCTGTTGATAGTTGTAGTTTGGGGGGGGGAGGAAAGGACTCTGGGGCGGAAGAGGCGAAAATGATGTCCGGCGGGCAGCATAATCGAGGGATGCACGCGGCGTTGTGCCAGTGGGCGAGCGCGTGTTCTCCGGTGTCGAGGATTGGTAGGGCGCGAAATCCATTTTCGCAGGTGTTATTTTGTGGGCGGCAATCAGAGATTATGCAAAGATAACAGGAACATAAGATCTAGATAGAGGACGAACGGCCTCGTAAAAGAGCCAAAGGTTGGTAAGGAGGGGTTTACAATGCACAGTAACAAGCTGAGCAACGACAAGGAGCAAGTCAAGCGAAGGATGGTGAGGCAGAAGTCACATAGCAAGCAAGAATGATGATATCACGAGCAAAAAGAGGAACAGAAACAGCGTTAATCTCCGGCAAAATGTATCGCCTGTACACGATTTCAAAGGGTTGGAATTAGATTCTGAAATATAGCAAGTAGGCTGGTTTCTCGATCAGGGAGGAGGGGTGAGCAAGATTAGATGCATCTGGCTGTCGTGACACACGAAATAAGGGTTAGGGGTCACAGGTCACATGTTGTAGGCACAGCCCCACTCTAGCAGGTTGTTAGCGACCTACCACTATGTTTACAGGCATCCCAGATTGACTGGCAGCATTGTGCCCCCAACACTACGCTGCTCTATGAAAATGGTAAAGATGCAAGTAGAACGGGTTTATAGAACCGGAAAAACACCGGTTGGCAGAGAAAAGCCCAAAGAAAGTACAAGGAAGGGGAAGCCAACTCACGTAATACCAATGCAAAGCTAGTGTAATGTACAAATATAGAAATACAGAGACTGAGATCCGTCACGCATCGTCCCGTCCATCGCAATCTAGACAAGTATTGCTGAAAACCGAGGTCTCTACTCCTTGTTCTCTTCCTTGCCGTCTCCTGCAGTCTCTTCATTTTTAGGCTCCAGGTTCTGCCGATGGCTCTCAAGCGACACATACAGCGCCTTTCCTGCACCCTCCAGAGTCGTAGAAAGGCCAAGTCCAGCGGACTGTAGTAGGTGAACGACTTGCGCCCGGAGACCTGCCAGACCGCCCTTGATTCCGCCAACCCATGCAACGCCCTGGTGGTCGAACGGCTTTCCTTCAATGCGGCCACCAACTAGCATGAGCTTGGCTAGAGCATTTTGGGTCTCCAGTTCATAGTAGCTGGGTCTCGCTCGCCGTGTCGGCGCAGGGGAGGCCGGGCCGGGGGCAAGGACCGAGAGCGCGGCGGCCAGATATGCGGGTGAAACAACAGGGAGACACAGTGCTGCTATGGGGCCGGAGAGAAGGGGCTCCATGGTGGCGTGGATGCTATTAGGGTCACGAGCCTCTTCGGCAGATTTGATTGCTCGGTAGGCTGCCCTGGAAAGATCGTGGTTGTATGTTTCGTCCTCAGAAACTCCTTTGGGGTCATGAAATTCGACAATGCGCATAGCCACGTTGAACATACGGCCGCGTAGAACCTGCAGTTTGACATCGCTCGAAATATCAATCTCTTTGCCATCGGCGCCACCGACATCCACCGGGCCCACAGCCTTCAGAGCCACAGAAAGCTCACGGCGGACGGCAGCCCACTCGATTGCCGTCAGATTGTTGTGCTGGAAGAAAAGTATAACTGGCGTCGATCGTAGTAACGAAGTATATGTACGAATGATCTGGGATTTGCGAGTCTCCGGGGGCCGGGCCGACGGTGGTTGTGTCGGCGGGACATAGTTCTCAGGCAGGCGGAATGATCTTGGAGCTGCAGAATATAGAGCGGAAGGGCTGGTAGAGAGCGTTCTCACAAGAGCCGCGGAGGGGCTGAAGGAGCTGGCTAGGCTGACGGTAGGGACCGCACCCACACCCCGGGCTAGTTGACGAGCTGCTCGAGGCATTTCCTACAACAAATGTCAAAACTATGCGCCATCATCGAAGGCATATATTTGGCCAGCCAAATGGCATGCAAAAGAAACTTACCACTTGTGCACTTTTTGGCTTGTGTACGGTTGGTTTCAACTACCAGTCCCAGGTTCCATGCCATGAGAACAAAAAAATGCAGAGCCCACCCATGACCAGGGTTGGAAAACAGCAATGACTAAGCAAGCCCGCTTGGCTCTAAATTCCAACGGTATAATGGGACTATCAGTACAAGGCTGGCTTGAAGCTCTGTCCCTTTCCCTTCCGTCCTTAGCCAAGCTTGGAAAGAGGTTGCTGACGCGCCATTCGCTGGCGCCTTGCCTTATTATTCTGTCTTGGCCTTAGCAGGAAGCAAGCTTAACCTGGACCTATTAACGATATTGCCAGTGACTAATGACTTCTGTCTTTTGTTTTTGCCGTGATATTGTTTGTCAACAGCTTCGCTCTACGTCCATTTCCCTAACCCCTCTTTTCTATTGCCCCTTTCTTTCTCTGCACCTTAGGCCTTGTTTTTACACTTGTTCGCCCAAACGGCTGGTCTCTCAAGCGTCTCTTGAAGGTCCCCTCCCCCACACCTAGCAGCTTACCACAAAGTCACTCTCTAGCCGTTCATTCACAATGTCTACCCTCGAAGAGATAGATGATCTCGACCGCCATGACCGCGATGACAAGGATAACAAGAACCAGAAGCCTCCTGGTGATGGCAATGGCAATGGCAAAAGTGGCGAGGACGATACCGACATGAAGGATGCCGAGCCCGAACAAGAAGAAATCCTCGACCAAGAGATTCTAAGCCTCAGCACTCAGGATATTCTGATGAGAAAACGACTGCTAGATAACGATGCTGGCATCATGCGCAGCGAGCATCAACGGCTACAACATGAGAAATCGTCCATGTTAGAGAAAATCAAGGACAATGAAGAGAAGATACAGAACAACAAGTGAGTCCACCCCTCCAAAAACATCTCTCTGAGCCAATGCTTGTCTTTGACATGCTATCCTGCTGTAACCCCAAGGCTTTGATTTTCACTGCTCCCTTGCTGTTGTCGGCAGCCATACTAACTACCTACCAACCACTTAGACAACTACCCTACCTTGTCGGTAACGTTGTCGAGCTACTCGACCTTGATCCCACCGCCGAGTCGCAAGAGGAGGGCGCGAATATCGATCTAGACGCTACACGTGTCGGCAAGTCTGCTGTTATCAAGACCTCAACCAGACAGACTATTTTCCTGCCGTTAATCGGTCTCGTTGATCCCGATAAGCTCAAGCCTGCAGACCTGATTGGAGTAAACAAGGACTCATATCTCATTCTCGACACACTTCCAGCCGAGTACGACAGCAGAGTGAAGGCTATGGAGGTTGATGAGAAGCCCAAGGAGAGCTACTCTGACGTTGGCGGCCTATCAAAGCAAATCGACGAGCTGGTGGAGGCCATTGTGTGGCCAATGAAGGAGGCCGAGCGTTTCACCAAAATCGGCATCAAAGCGCCAAAGGGTACGTGTCGATATCGAGCAGCCTTCATTTGCCATCTTATATTGTTCATGCATCACTAACAGGTCTGCTTCTTTGCAGGTGCCCTCATGTACGGCCCCCCTGGAACCGGAAAAACACTACTAGCCAGAGCCTGTGCTGCACAGACGAACGCTACGTTCCTGAAGCTTGCTGGTCCCCAGCTGGTGCAAATGTTTATCGGAGATGGTGCTAAACTTGTCAGAGACTGCTTCGCTCTAGCGAAGGAGAAGGCACCCTCGATTATTTTCATTGACGAGCTGGATGCTGTCGGTACCAAGCGTTTCGACAGTGAAAAGAGCGGTGATCGTGAGGTGCAGCGCACTATGCTGGAGCTTCTCAACCAGCTAGACGGCTTTGCTTCAGACGACCGCATCAAAGTACTGGCAGCAACCAACAGAATCGACGTCTTAGATCCCGCCCTTTTGCGTTCAGGCCGTCTGGATCGCAAAATCGAATTCCCCCTACCCAATGAGGAGGCGCGAGCTCAGATTCTTAGGATCCATTCCCGCAAGATGGAGGTGTCTGACGGCGTCAACTGGGGCGAGCTTGCGCGATCTACGGACGAGTTTGGAGGAGCCATGCTGAAGGCAGTCTGCGTCGAGGCTGGAATGATTGCCCTGCGGACGGGAAAAAACAAGGTTGGTCACGAGCACTATGTCGATGCTATCAGCGAAGTGCAGTCGAAGAAGAAGGAGACGGTCAACTTCTATGCCTAAACGTGCAACAAGCATGAGGTTTTGATAGCGCGGCGTGTTTTATAAGCCAAGCCCTTTCGGCTCTCTGTCTCTGTCTCTCTCTTTTTAAATAAACACATTGATTGCATTCAACAAGGAACAATCGCTACCGTCAGCCGACCAGTAGCAGCAAGTACTGGGCGGTCACTATTCAGCTTTGTACACTCTTCCATCATGACGCAGAAATACATGTCCATCCATGCATGACGGCGATGCCACTCATTACCACACTACCTACCTACTAGTATCAAACAAGTCACAGTTCACCATGGCATACGCTGTCAAGTAAATAAATGTACAAGTTTTCGATTAGAAATCAGGCTTCGCTGTAGAATAGGGGAATGTTGATAAATAGGGGCAAGAAAGGAAGAGAACAACATTACAGCATCATCAAATCATGCAATATAGAACCGCCCAAACACCATGAAAGGCAATGCAAAACAAAACAGAGCGACAAGCTAATGAGCAGGAAAAAGGGATAGGGGAGGAAAATTATGAACAAAGAAGAGAAAGGAAGACAAAATAAAAGTGTACAGGTAAATGAATGCAAGCAATGGAAAGAAAGCCTGATACACGCTTAGGACCTAGGACTTTAATGGAATTCGCCCATTCGAGGCCCAAAGTACTCGCCTGGGGCCAAAGTCCGTAGAGTCCGCGTACCATCGTCGGCCCCGCTCCCCACTACAGTGTTCCCCCACCATTTGACCTTAAGCTCAGGTAGCTGGAGAGCAAAGAAGATCAAGATTCCGGAGAGGGCGATGCCGCAGGAGAAAGCAGCCGAGAGCACGTAGTTGTACTTAGACCACAGGCCCAGGAAGCGCTTTTTGAGGTACAGCCACGAAAAGGCCGCAACGGGCACTGCAGGCCAGATGTAGGTTAGATTGTACGGGGCCCAGAGAAGGGCGCCATTGAGGGCTACAACAGGATGCACAGCACGAAGGAAAGTGCTCTTGGGATAGCGGCGCGAAAGGGCATAGAAAATGACAACGACCAAAACTCCCAAGGGGAAGCCGACCAACGTGGCCACATACTGCCCGCCCTTACCCCAAATCTTCTTCGGACCAACAGTTCCCCAAAGAACGGCAGCAGTGAAGAAGGTGTTGACGCCAGGGCAGGTGAAGCGGAAGGGGGCATCAGAGGTGCAAATGTCCTTGATGTTAACTTGGTACTGCAAAACACCCACACAGATAAAGGTTGATACTAAGGTAGGAATCATCTGAGCCCAAAATGTGAAGCGAGGGGCGATCTTCAGGTAGTGGGTGAGCTTCTGGTCTGAGGCAAAGGACAGGGCCTGGGCGCAGGTCACGTAGCCATATGTTTTGAAGTAGCACATGGCAACGGCATTGCCCTCAACCCAAGCGCCTCCAATAAACTCAGCCAATACATTGAGAGTCACTTCGACGCCCGTCATGGCGGCAATTATACCAATGGGGACAACAAAGATCAAGCAAAGTGCAACACCATAAAGCACAACAGCAGGAGATGTGTTGGTAGGCCATGCGCCAATTCCCACAGCACCGACAGTGATAGCAAAAACCATGACAATGGCATACCACCACTCGGGTACTTCCTTGTAAACGCTCATAAGACGATTGTGTACGTCCAGGGCATCTTTGCGGGGACCAGCGGGAGAACGGCCACGTATCGAGTCCCAAAAGTCACGCATGCCCATGCGAATTTCGTGCCGGTGATAGAGAATTCCGTATGTGACGGTAGCCGTATAGACGGCAAAGAAAAACATGTAGGTAGACACACTTCCCGCCGACAAAAAGGGCGGAGAGTAAGCCTCGTACTTGGCAGCGTCGAAAATGCCGCGGCTGTCAATAATAGACGTGACGTTGTAGCGATTTCCAAAATGGTCGTACGGCTGGTTGCTGATGATGGGGAGGTAGGCCGTGTTGTAGGTATTGGTATACCACAGGGCCAGGACAACAAACATACTCAGAAAGCCGCCCATAAAGAAGTTGAAGGTGGAGAAGAAGGGCACCATCAGAGGGTCGATCATATAGGTAAACAGGTTCCAGTCGAACGAGTTGACAGGGTTTAGCGACATTCCCGAGTATGCGCCCGTCAGCGTCTGCAGAGTGCCGCTGTTTGGCGCTATCCACGTCATCCAGCTAAAATAACCGAGGGCCGAGAACAGGTAGTTGGGCAAGAAGAAGTAAAAGAACATGCCGATGAAGGCGTAGGCGAAGAACCGCATGCGCGACATAGTCCACACAGACTTGAGGGGGCCTTTGACCGACGTGGCCCCGGAGGCGGTCTCGTGGAAGGCTGTGTTCAGAGCAATGGTGACAAGGGATGACGGCCATACGCAGTATGCCGGATACACGAGGAAGCGGCGGCACATTCCAGCCATGCCGTAGCCGATAAAGTTGGTGGAGAGACCAATCAGCAGCTGGTACCCGGCAGAAAGGGCATACGGCTGGTCAAAGTAGTGGGGCAACACCTGGATCCACACAATGTAGTTGGTGGCAGGGACCGACTTGGCTACGTTGGACATGATGGTGATGAGCATGTGTTCCTTTTTATTGAACGGCCCGGGGTTGAGCGAGTGGCGGACGCCCCAGAAAGTAAAGCCAATGTCTGGAAGAAAGCGCTCCATGGCCTTGCCCGCCGGGTAGGCCAAGAGTTGGGGCACGGTAGAAATAACATAGATGGATGGCATGCGAACATCGAAGAAGGCATTGACAAAGGCGATGCAAGCGCTGAAGAAGATACCAATAATCCAGACGCGGATTGTTGACACGGGAAGCGAAGGGTCATCGTGATTGTCGACAACAGCGCGCACTTCTGCATACGGCGAATTGTTGGTTATGAGGGCCACCTCCATCTTTATCTCCTGTATTTCCGCCTGGTAGCGCTCTGGGGCTTTCAGAATATCTTCATTGGCGAGAAAGCTTTCGATCTTGGTGACCACCTGCAGGGGGAAGTTGGGGTCTTGGGCGAACTGCTTGTGGATTTGCTTGAGGAGCTGTGGGAGACGGGGGGACGGATGGGTGGCATGTGTTAGTTTGGCTCTCTTCTCATTGTTTTGTTGGCTGCGTGAGGCAAGGCAGTGTGCGACGGAGCTGAAAACAAAATGAAGAAAAGGTTCTTACAGCGACGGTCTCCTCCAACGTCATGCCAGATGCTATCTCCCTGACTTCCAGCAAATCGTCTGCTGTAGCATTGAGAATCTCACCCATAGGAGTCTCGACAATGGAATCTATCCGGATCTGAAGGGAAGACAGGAAAGACAGGAAAGAAGTTTGTTAACGTCAAAAGATCTACCATGATCACCAACACAAAAGTAGTCAGTTGTCGGGGAGTGCAGATCATACCTCGGTCTCCTTTTTGGACTCAGCCGACTCATTTGTCGTAGTGGCGTGCATCGATTTGTTGTCCTCCATCATGATTACAAGCTTCCCTCAGGGGGACTAGAGGCCAAAAGGAAAAAAAGAAAAAAAAAAAAAAAAGAGCGACAACTATGGAAGTGCCCAACAGAAAGGCAAGTCCAAGATGGAATGTTAGACTAAATACAAAAAGTCCAAAGACGAGCAGATAAATTGGATCCGGCTAGGGGGGGGGCATGAGGAGATTATAAACTTGGCAACTCATTGCTCGAAACAAACAAGGACTTGTCTAGCAGGACACAGAGCAGAAAACACAAATACAGGTGCTTGTGCTAATGCCCATGTGTAGCACAGCACGACATGGGGGTGTCCTCATAAACCACCTCCATATTGCATATCTGGGCTAGTGCAAGGGGGAGTGAGACAAGAAGGATGATGAGTGGGGATGGTGGGAGGAGGAAGATAAGGGCAGGCATTGTAGCAAGGGATTAGATTGGGCGAAAGAACTTACCCAGAAGAGAACGATAACAAGAAGGAAAAGCACGTCGATCCCTTTCTACTGCAGCTCGTAGCCTGCAGCTGGTTCCTGCGGACAACCAACAGAGCACAAGGGGCGTGGCGTTTAGTATTGGAGTTTCCCGCACCCTGTATGGGCGAATACGCGGGCAGTGGTGGGAGGTAAGGATAAGGGCGAGGATAAGGTTGGGGCGAGATGAGGATGGAGATGCTATGAGATAATTGGCAAAAAAACAAGTTGAAAAGTATGGATAGAGGGAAGAAAAGTGCACAAAGGAGAATCAAAGAAGTAGAAGAGGAACAGAGCCGCAGAAGCAGGGCAAAAAGCAGGGCAAGGGCAACAAGGTCAAAACATGACAATTACAGAAGGGGAAATTACCTTGATAGCCTAGCCTCGACTCGGCTCGGAGCGCGCTGCAACTACTGCATGCGCTACTTCTTTCCGTTCACTCATTCTTTCCTGCGACCAGGATCTTGAAACTCGACATTGATTTCAAGGAAGGAAACAGCGAGCCGGACTCGACGTAAATGGAAGCTTCCTGATTTCTTTGGTGTGCAGGCGATTAACCCTATTAGACGAGCAAGCATATGCAAGCCCATTCGAGTTGGGGACACGGCACTCCCATGCGCTACTTCATTGGACTCACACTCTGATGTTGAACCAACACTTGATGTCGCTTACTCGGGGTAAAAGGCACAGGATGGGACAACACGAGGGGCTGTGCCGTTGTTGGTTCGTGTTGGGCGCTTTGCCTGTCAGCAAGATCAGCCTGCTACTCGTCAAATGGATTGAAATTTCCCATAGAGAGAGTGGGGGGGAGGGGGGCCGCTAGCCAAGCTCAATAATCAATATCGGAGGCGTCGTTCTGTTTGGGTCACACCATTTACCGTATAAATGGCATGAACAAGTTGTGCAGCCCGCTAGCCCTCTGCCCCTTTCCCCTTAAGCTACTAGCTGACTAGCCAAGGATGGAAAACATGACGCTAGAACATTCAAAGCCCTCAGCCCAGGATGGCCCCCTTTGGACTCATTTCCCTCTTTCTCAGCCTAGAAACAGCTGCATGATTCGACTCGGCCTTTGTCCCATCTAGACGCTGGGCAGATGCCTCCAAGCCAGCCTGGATGACAGAGTTAAGTCAGTGCAGTCAGTAGGTGAGCCATATTTCTTTTTCTTTCAGCCAGAGTCAAAAGCGGACAAGGTTGCAACATGCCAAGTTGGGGATGCGACAAATGAGAGTAAGCCCTGAGAAAGCCGCCCTAAGACCGGTCTTTTCGGCTACTATACTAGATAAAGCACCAGGCTTGCGAGTCCTCCATACCTCTGTGCGTTTGGTTCTTGGCACTTGCTTGGCGAGCCAGGACGCAGTTGCGAAAAGAGGGGAAATTGATGCCTGGGGGGAGAATGCGACGTTGAGCAGCCCGCGGATTTCTAGATTCAAGTCTTTTTCATGGGGTGCGAATAGCTAGGAACTGGCACCTTGATCTAGACTTTGGGGATCTCCCTCGTTTTCTTTTCTTTTAATTTCCCGAGCTGTTGCCACTTTAACTTGTGTCTTTCAGTGAATCCTGCATTGAACAGCGACGCCCTGGCTACAGGCGCTCATTGTAACACCGTGCTGCGTGTGCTGCGAGGTATTCGGGGAGGAGCTTAGACTGACTTGGTACATGGGCTCCACGAGACGCGCTCTGAAGATGTGGCCGACATTAAGACAGCGATCTGCCCGCTAGTGACGACTGGACTGGAGAGGGATGGGCCAAAAAGCAAGCTAGAATGGAATGGCTTGCTGAGCTGTTTTCTGCAAGCAGCTGGCGACATGTGTAGAGGGTTATTGATATTCCAGTGTTTTGACAAAGAGCATTGTCACGGCCCAGCACGCTGATTGATGGCTCTACTACGGAACCCAAGGCAAAAGCCGAGTTTACTTGTCATTGTACGGCCTGGCTGGAATGAATCCAGATGTCATTGGACTCAGATCAGCCCTCAAGCTAGGAGAGCCAAGAAGCTGACAAAGCTTTGGGAGCATAGCCTCATCTACGGAAATATGTTAGACAAGACAGGTTCTGACAGGCCAAAAAACTTGCCGTCTTGTCTTGCTTAAACAATCTTTGGGTTTCATGTAGATATGGGAGTTTGAGAACGCGGGAGGAATTGCCTCTCGGCAGTTTGATGTTAGAGAAGAGGAACTCTTGGTTTGTGTCTGTGGTCCTTGCGCTTTGGTCAATAATAGTTTGATTCCCATTAAGCCATCGCTTCATCAGGAGGCGAACTATAAATCGAAATTGAGCCGCGACAGCGCACAGAGTGTGCATTGCATAGCCGGCTGACTTTTTCCAATGATAAAAATGAACAAGAATGATTGGCAAATTGGAGTTGTCTTTTCTGCGCAGCAGTTACATGAGGAGATCTCGCAGCTACGAGCATAGACGGTTTGTGATCATACTGACACGCAAGGCAATATGGTATGGTTAGCAGTTAACATAGCCGTTTGTCGCGCCTTGCAACATTCTAGCTATAGGTCTGTGCTTCGTATCATGATTAGTGGAGGGGTTAATACCCTGGCTGCAATGGCCGGACCTCGGTGTTCTTCGTTTGGATCATCCGGCACTGAGGTGGGTTGTAGCTATACGCTCACATGATCCCGCTGGGCTTGTACGGGATATGGGACTGGATTGTAGCGATCGTGGAATGGATGCACATAGCGAGAACTAAAACCACATCAACCAGGGAGGCTAGCGGCTTTTTATCACAAAAGGGAAGGGGTGCGGCTGTGTGTAGTCGGAGACATAGCTTGCGTCGATGACGTGGTCCTAACTAGTATCCCCTCGCCATTACTTCATCCCCAGTGCTCACAAGTTAGAGGCATCTCCCATGTGACTTGGCGCAAGCTGATAAATATCTGCGCCCTTAAGACTATGATTGTTAAGAGGCACATGCACGAGGGGGGGCACAGGGATCTCGTTTTGAAGAGTAAAAAAGACTATCTAGCGAATGCAGAGGAAATCAGACCGCAACCTGTGTTCGCATCCTGGGCTCCAAGCGGACTTGGGAAATCGTGCAATACCAAAGAGGCTCCAGAGACCATGTGGCTTCTTGTTCCAGACTGTCCGCTTGGGGCCTAGCCTCAGCCTTTGAGTTGCGCAAATCTCACATTTCGGCCAAAGTTAGGCACAGACTCAACACCGCACAGCGGCCGCGTGGCTCCGAGCTGGATTCCGGAGCAGGGAGAAAATGGTCGGCAGTGGGCTCCAGTAGCCTTAGGTAGGCTAGCCTAACAGCATTTGTCTTGTTCGACATGCCCTACTGTATGGTTCATTGCGTTTCAACGTTCGTCTAGCACTAATCACATCACATTGAATACAGATCTACCACTCCGGCCTAATGCTTAGCTACTTCTAGAAATGGCTAGAGATTTGATGGCCCTTGGGCTTCTCTTGCCCCTCGCTTAGATTCTCCCTGCTGATGTAAGCCGCCATGTCGCTGATAGAAGAGAGAACGGAACAGCAGGCTTTGTTGCTGAGGCTTAACAGCGCAATGTTGTGAGCTCATAAATATTGCGCTCCAAAACCCCGATACAAACAAATGGCGAAGACTGCCTGCGATTAGGTCACGGATGGGCTTCTCTCGAGAGTCACATTTGGCAGTTGCAGAAGCGTCATCTCCCGGACATCTCCTACTTTAGCAGCGCCAAGAAAAATTTATCTTGATAGATTTCCAACAAGATCGACCAGCTTTATACGGCGGTGTGTGGAGAACGGCTTTCTGCTCCATTGTGAATTTGGGAATCAACTAGCGTTGTTTTCTTTCCAGTTCATCTTCCGTTTCAAGTTGCTAGTCGTGCCTAATTGAGCTAGTCGCTAAGTCTGTTTATTAGATCGCTGTTTCGCTCCGATCTGTCCTGAAGAGCGATCCTCCTATCCCGTGGCAGTCAAGCGAGAAGCTAATGCCCCGCCTGCGCCTGACCTCTTCTCTACGCTAATAGTTCCAGAGCCAAGAATGGTATTCCGGGGGCACCATAGATAGTGTAGCATGTCAGATTGAGGCATGTATGCGTGTATGTTGGTAGATGTGGCTTTTATTCGACGGAGGGGTGCTTGGGTCTGCGGAAGACATCGTGGCAAAGGGCTATAGGGCAAAGGTTTCCACTTGACGTTAATATAAAAGCGCTGGTCGGATGCCATACATGACTCTAGCCAAGTCTTATAAACGTATGGATTCATGCGCAAGCGAAGGCATGAGCAGCTAAGCATTGGGGTTCTATAGGACTCTAGGAAGAGATAGTGGGAACACAAATAACGACTGTGGTAGTAGATCTTAGAGCATTGTGATTAGATGCTGCTCATGTAGGGCAAAATTAAAGGGCTTTGAAAATTGCTAGCCTTAGCAAGGACTTATGGCAGTCCTAACCCTTGGCATGGTATCGCCGCCGGCCGGAACTCAACCTTAAATTCCAGTCCCGACTTCGCAAACACTCTGCTTCCAGTCAGCAGCTATATGCTCCGACCTAACGCCATGCTGCGCAATTGCCCGAAATCTATGCAGCGGAACATCAGAGTAAAATCATGCCACCGGCGACTACGCATTCTCATCATTCGACCTCTCATTGTCCAGAACAAAGCTATCGTAATGTCATCTGCATCAGAGTTGCCACCCGTTGCCTCATCGCAGCAAACTATCCACCCAAAGCGTGACCCCGCATGTGCTGAGCGTGAATTGGAAAAGGCCAAGTGCTTGCGGTCAAATACAGCACCAGGCTCCAGGTGTAATAGGTTAGTTTGGAGAAGAGGGGGCTGGATTGGGGATGTCCGATCCGCAGGCCGGGCCTTGTCGGTAAAAGTCAATCTAATTGTGGATCGTTGTGAGAATACCGGCGACCGTACTCAAACCCCTTCTGTCTACAAAGGTGGTGTGAATTCGGTCTTCTTGGTAATGTCTCGTTTTTCCCATTCTC
>JAZBQP010000232.1:0-40091 GCA_038407015.1 Ceratocystis ficicola
GTTTCGAACTAATTTAGAAAGAAAGAATAAGCTAGATGTGGGGGGTGTGTCTTTTGTGCCCTCCCTGTTCCTGGTCAAGGGCTGCGGCTTTGATAACAAATCAAACACGCATAACTCACGAACTGGACTGCTTATATCTACATCTGCATCGTCTTCCCACTTTCTTTTTCATTGATTGCTCTCCAGCAATAAGTTTCCCCTTCTCTGTGTTTTGTCGGTCGCATCATTGACCAGAACACAGACAGAAAGGCCCTCTACTTTCTCCTCAATTCTCTCTTCTCTCTTTTACGGCATCTACCACATATTTTTTCTCCTTGTTAATTTTTCTTCGTACCCCTCAACTCAACTCTTCCCTTAATAATCTATCTCTTCCCCTTTGCTACAATGACTGACACCGAAAAGTCTCCGCCGGAGAGACCACCGTCCGAATCTGAATCTACCGTCGTTCGCGAGTACCTCGCCTCCGAAGCCCCTCGCAACCTGGGCGTATCCTTTGTCGATCTCACTGTTCTCGGTGTTGCAGGTGGTGTTCAAGTCAGCGAAAATGTCCTGTCTATGTTCTATCCCAAGAGAGCCCCCAAGCCATCAGGCCCGGCTGCCAAACACAAGACCATCCTCTCGCAAATCACTGGCTGCGTCAAGCCGGGTGAGATGCTTCTCGTGCTTGGCCGGCCCGGCGCCGGCTGCACTACCCTGCTGAACGTGCTGGCCAATCGCCGCCACGGCTACTCCGATATCCAGGGCAAAGTGCGGTTCGGCAACATGGACGAGAAGGAAGCCACAAAGTTTCGTGGCGAGATTGTCATGAACACCGAAGACGAGCTCTTCTTCCCCTCGCTGACCGTTGCCCAGACCATGGACTTCGCTCACCGCATGAAGCTGCCCGAGTCCAGCGCTGAGGACCGTAACGCTGCTAGCCGCTACCTGCTGCGTATTCTTGACATTGAAGACACCATTAACACTGCTGTCGGAAACGAGTACTTTCGCGGTGTGTCTGGTGGCCAGCGTAAGCGTGTTTCGGTCGCCGAGGTTCTGACAACCTCTGCTAGCGTGTACTGCTGGGATAACTCCACCCGTGGTCTGGACGCGTCGTCAGCCCTGGCCCTGATTAAGGCTCTGCGTGCCATGACCGACATTCTCGGCCTGACCACCATCGTCACACTGTACCAGGCTAGTAATGGCATTTTCGACCTGTTTGACAAGACCCTGGTTCTGGAACATGGCGAAAACATCTACTACGGTCCTGCTTCCGATGCCCGCGCTTACATGGAAAATTTGGGCTTCATCTGTGCTGAAGGTGCCAACATTGGTGACTTCCTAACTGGCGTCAGTGTACCGACTGAGCGCAAGGTTCGCAAGGAAGCCCATGCTACATTCCCACGCACGGGCGCCGAGCTTGCTAAGATCTATGCTGCCAGTGATCTCAAGAAGGGCATGGACGCCGAGGCGCAGGCCTTTGCGGACAGCGAGGCGGCACGCACCGACACAGCCAAGTTCCGCGAGAATGTTGTCGCACGCAAGGCCAAGCGTGGGCTGCCTGCTGACTCTATTCTGACGGTTTCGTTCAAGCAGCAGGTTGTAGCGCTGGTCAAGCGCGAGCTGCAGCTGATTTGGGGCGACAAGCAAAGTCTAATCATGAGGCATGGCGCAACGCTGGTCCAGGCTCTGGTCTCAGGATCCGTCTGGTATGATGCCAAGTCGGACTCCAGTGGTATCTTCATCAAGGGCGGTGTGCTCTTCTGGTCTATGTTGTACCACTGCCTTGTGGCCATGGGCGAGACTCTGAGCACATTTTCTGGCCGGTCTATTTTGGCCAAGCACAAGGAGTTTGCCATGTACCATCCCGCCGCCTTCTGCATTTCGCAGATTGTCGCTGATATCCCCGTGATGGCCATGCAGGTCACAACGTTCAGTCTTATTGTCTACTTCATGGCCGGATTGAAAGATACGGCAAGCGCTTACTTTACCCACTGGGCTCTAATTTACGTCACTGCTTTCTGCATGACTGCCTTCTTCCGTCTTTGTGGTGCTGCCTTCCCTACTTTTGATGCTGCTTCTAAGGTTTCTGGTTTTATTGTCTCGATGGTCTCGACATATGCTGGTTTCATGATTCCCAAACCTGGTAAGTTTGTTCCACTTTTATCGCTGATTCTTTTATGGGACCTTGACAACTGCTAGTCTTTTTTGTCTTACCCTGTATTGCTTAGTCAGTAGCAACGCTAAGTCTCGCTTGGAACTAACACAAACTCACACAATTTAGACATGCACCCCTGGTTCGTTTGGATGTATTGGATCAACCCACTGTCCTACTCCTTCGAAGCTCTCCTTGCTAATGAATTCCACGGCGATGTCATTCAATGTGTTGGAACTAACCTGGTTCCTTCTGGTCCTGAGTATGCGGACGTCAACGTCGGCTCTTGCACAGGTATCCGTGGTGCTCAGGCTGGCTCAACAACATTTACTGGTGACCAGTACTTGGGGGCTATGTCGTACCAGCACAAGAATATCTGGCGCAACTTTGGCATTCTCTGGGCTTGGTGTGCTCTTTTCATTGGCTTGACTATTTACTGCACCATGAACTGGAAGTCACACATTAGCGGCGGCATTCATCTGATCCCGCGTGAGAAGATGGCTCTAAATGGCCCTCTGGGCTCTTCCGACGCCAACGATGATAAGGAGTCCCAGCGCGATCGCAGCCAGTCTGACACTGTCTATGACGGCCAGATTAGCGGCGATGCTACCGATACCGACCCCGAAAACCTCCTCCGCAACACCTCTGTCTTCACTTGGAAAGATCTGTCGTACACTGTCAGCACCCCTGATGGCCCACGCCAGTTGCTAGACAAGGTTTCTGGATGGGTTGAGCCCGGAACTCTTGGTGCGCTCATGGGAACTAGTGGCGCTGGAAAGACGACTCTGATGGATGTTTTGGCCCAGCGCAAAACTGCTGGTGTGATTACAGGCTCTGTGTTGGTCGATGGCCGCGAACTCCCTGTCTCATTCCAGCGTTCTGCTGGTTACTGTGAGCAGTTTGATGTGCATGAGCCGCTAACCACTGTCCGTGAAGCTCTGGAGTTCTCTGCTTTGATGCGTCAAAACCGCAACACACCCGATCATGAAAAGCTGGCCTATGTTGACACTGTACTGGACCTTCTGGAGCTACGTGAGCTTGAGCATTTCCTTATTGGTGTGCCTGGCGCTGGTTTGTCTATTGAGCAGCGCAAGCGTGTTAGCATTGGTGTTGAGCTGGTGGCCAAGCCGAGCATTCTGATCTTCCTCGATGAGCCGACATCTGGTCTTGATGGCCAGTCTGCCTACAACACACTTCGTTTCCTCCGCAAGCTGACTGCTGCTGGCCAAGCCGTCCTGTGCACCATCCACCAGCCCAGTGCTCAGTTGTTTGCTCAGTTCGACACGCTCCTCCTTCTCACGCGCGGTGGCAAGACAGTGTACCAGGGTCCCATCGGCCCCAACGGTGCTACCATGACCGAATACTTTACCCGTCACGGCGTTGAATGCCCAGAAGGTGCAAACCCCGCTGAGTTCATGATTGATGTGGTTTCAGGTAGCATGGGTCATGGTCAAGACTGGAGCCAACTGTGGCTGGATTCACCTGAACGTGTGGCTACCATGAAGAAACTGGATATGCTGATCGAGACAGCTGCTGCCAAGCCCATTGACACAGTTAGCGATGACCACGAATTCGCGGTTTCAATGTCGACCCAGACACGCTTGGTTACGAAACGCATGAACATCTCGCTGTTCCGCAACACTGACTACGTCATGAACAAGTTCGTCTTGCATCTAATGTCTGGTCTGTTCAACGGATTCACATTCTGGAAGATTGGCGACAGCACCGCTGACCTGCAAAATGCCATCTTCGCCATCTTCAACTTCTGCTTCGTGGCACCTGGTGTGATTGCCCAACTGCAGCCACTCTTCATTGGTCGCCGCGATATCTTCGAGGTGCGCGAGAAGAAGGCTAAGATATATCACTGGGCTCCCTTTGTGACCGGCTTGATTGTCTCGGAGCTTCCGTACCTGGTTATCTCAGGTTTCCTGTACTTTGTCACCTTCTACTGGACCGTCGGTTTCCCCTCAACTGCTAACCGTGCTGGTGGCACGTTTTTGGTCATGATTCTCTACGAGTTCCTCTACACTGGTATCGGTCAGTTCATTGCTGCCTATGCACCCAACACCGTCTTTGCCTCGCTGCTTAACCCTGTTATCATCAGTAACATGGTTTACTTCTGCGGTGTCCTTGTGCCGTACTCGTCGCTGCAGAAGTTCTGGCGGTACTGGGTGTACTACCTCGACCCTTTCAATTATGTGGTCGGCTCCATGAGTGTGTTCGCCCTCGATGGCAAGGTAGTGAATTGCAAAGAATCCGAACTGGCCATCTTCAACCTGCCTGATTCGGCCATGTCCGCAGGCCAGACATGTGCCGAATTCCTGCAGAGTTACTTGCAGGGCCCTGGCAGTAGCGCCAACCTGTTGAACCCCAATTCCACCGAGTCCTGCCGCGTGTGCCAGTTCCGCTCGGGTGATCAGTACCTCGAGACTCTGAACCTGAAGGAGTACTCGTACGGATGGCGCGATACCGGCATTGTGGCGCTATTTGTCTGCTCGTCGTATGCATTGGTCTTTGGACTGATGAAGCTGCGGACAAAGGCGACGAAGAAGGCCAGCGAGTCATAGACAAAGGCAACGATGAGCTAGGGAGAAAGGGTGATGGTGTTGTCTGCGTGATTTTGACAGCGTGCCTTTTGTGTCTACTCTGCTAGGGACTAGAGCTTTAGATCTATTCCGCGATAGACTTGTTTTTCTTTTCTTTTTTTCTTTATTTTTTGTTACATTTTTTTTTTACAGATCGAGGCAGCACTGTCTATAGCCTACTGGTCTGGCGCATCTTATCTTGTATATAGCTTTAGTACATAGTTAGAACCAGAATTTCCTTCGCGAATATGTTGTTTGTTGTTTACTTTTCGCGTGTTGATGTTTAGGAGCAGTTTAGCAAAAAAACATTTTATTTTACGAGCCTATATTTATACGCCTACATAGTAGATGACAACATTGATAGCTAATGGACCGTCTGATATACCCTTACTCATCCCGTTTCTGCTCTCACCCAAACCGGATCCCTGCACTGGGGTCCCATACGGTCCTTTTCGCCCCGTCCTGTTGTTGGCCAAGTCGCTGACCGGCGGCCCCGGGAGCCGGCGATGCGGTGGGTGGTGTCGGCAGACTAGAGAAGTTGATGCCCATGTCGGGAGTCCACATCGTGGCCGAGGGGACGCGGGGAGCAGGTGCAGCTGAGGGTGGCTGTGGTTGGGTTGGGGCTGGCTGGGCTTGGGTTGGGGCTGGGAGACTGGGCTTTGGAGCAAACACCTGAGCTGGCGATTGTGGCTGCGACTGTGGTTGTGACTGTGGTTGCGATTGTGGCACTGATGGTGTGGGGCGGATCACAGACGGCGAAGCAGGGGCAGAGTCGTGATAGATCGCGGGATTGTGCTGCCCTGGGTGTTGATTTTGATGCTGATGCTGCTCATGGTCTGACTCTGAGTCCTGCTGGGCCTCGAGCTGTTGCGAAATTAAAAACGACGGGCCCTCTAGAATCGAAACTTCGTGTACCATGTCGGGCTCAGCAATTAGCCCCGAGTCTCGACGTGATGCAGGTGTAGATACAGAGTGAGAATGGGAGTGAGTGTGGGAGTGGCTTTGTTGCCTCGCATGGGCATGGTATTGTTGCTGTTGCTCTAGCTGTGCTGGCGGGGAGCTAATCCTCGTGCGTTCAAGAGGCGGCAGGAGTATCTCTCTAAAAAAGGAAACAGGTTAAGTGGTTAGCAAGTTGCAGAACACTAAAGTCCACGCTCAGACTTACTCTTCAAGGCTCTGTGCATCCAGTCGCCGGTTATTAGCCCATACTTTGGCACAGTCACGGAAACGTGCGCCGACAATCTTGCTCAGATCGTTGTAAAACTTGCGGCCGTCCTCAGCATTCTCCAACAGCTCCTTGTACTTGTCATATGCCGTATTCAACTTCTGCAAGACTTCTTCGCGTTCGCGGCCGCCACGATCCCCAACAACGCGCTTTTGGCTCTCAAACTCGCGATGCACACGGGATAGTTCGCCTAGAACGTGATTCTGCTCGTCCTCATCCGCTGCTAGAGCCGCTAGCTCTGCTTCGTACATGGTGTCCAAGCGGCTTTCCAGCCACTCGTCAAAGCTAGCCGCATCAAGACTGACTCCTGGATAGGCCCGCTCAAGACGTGTTGCCTCACGGCTAATGGCACTACGCACATTATCGCTCCGCGCCTTTTCGCGGATCATGTCTATCTTTTTGCGTCGCCGCGATTGGAGCCTTTGCACGTCGTTGTACGTGCTGCGTAAGCGTGCTAGGACCGTTCGAAGGCCCTCAGGTACGTCGGTACGGCGGCTAGATGGCACATAGTCTAGCAGGGCTCGATCGCTGCCTGAAAGCAGCTGCAACTGTGGCTTGATCATGGCGTACTTGGACCGTACAAGCTTGTCGCTGGGAAGGCTTATTTTGAAATAGTTGTCAATCTCGCCCATCTGTGTCCACAGCTTTTTGCCTTGTTCCTCTTCTCGACTTCCAGGTCGTGTCCACATATCGCGGTATGTGTTACGCATGCGCTTGTCTTCTTCCTCCTCTCGCATGAGAATTTGCTTGCCCTCTTCAAAAGTCTTCAAGTCTGCAGCGACTAGCTTATCAATGTCTCGGAAGCTATTTTCCACGCGGTGTAGGGCATTGGCCTGCCGCACTTCTTCGGCTCGTTGGATAAGGCTTGGCGGGAGTCCTAGCGGCTTTTCTAGTGCTTGGAGTGATCCGGGAAGCCCAAGCGAGTCTAGGGTTGCATTAAGGGCCTCGGAAAGGCGATCAAGTGGTTGAACAATGTCATTATTGACAAGCCGGTCACGGCGTTCCTCGTAGATTGACACGGCAAGATGAACGGCAAAGGGAACCAGCTTGCTAAACAACGGCGGTCCAAACTCGGAATCTTCCCCGAGGAAATTGCATGGGCTCGAGACCTCCCGTGGGCACTTGAGTGTTGCCATATTAACGCGGTCTAGAGGCTTCAGTTCAATCCGGGTCGGCACGGGCTCTATATCATGAGTCAGCACGGGTCTGTCGTTAACGAAGGGCCGAAGCCGAATACTTACGCAGGTAGATGATGTCGTTGTCTTTCTCCGCCCGCTTGAGGTCCTCATCAATTCTGCCTTTCAGCCCGCTGAGATCCCGCGTTACTGTCTTGTTGACGTGGCCGCTCTTTGTCTCTCGCAAACCATCGTTCACACATGCCAGTGCTTCCTTTAAGCGAGCCACTTCCTCGCCATAGCGCCGCTTTTCTAGGCAGTCACAGGCCATTCTGTACTGAGCCGCCGCCGCAAAATGGTGCTGCTTTGCGCTCATGTGATGGATCCACTGCGAGCTTATGGCGTTGCTTTTCATGCTGGCGCTGGCAGCCTCGCCGTACAGGTCAGACACACGGATTGCAAGCTTTGAAATGATAGCGTCTTTGTAGCCATCTGTTACAGCTTTCTGCCAGAAGCATTCCTGGGCTTCAGCCAGACACAACTGTGTCAGAGCTTCGAGGGTTACGTTGTCCATGTCCTCCGGGGGGTCAGACATGCGAAGGCCAGGAAGGATCTCGGTCCGCATATGCGCAAGAACACCAGCAGCTTGACTGAAGTAGCTGGCAGCGGTCTTGAGCCCCTCGGGAGTGCCCCGGGAGGTTGAGTCGGCAAGGTGGCAGTAGAGAGCAGCGAGGTTGTAGAGGACATTGAGAAGTTCATATTTGAGGTTATTGCGGACTACCGGCCGATCCGAGTTGCAGCCAAAGGCCGGATACCAGGGGAAGTTGACGCCGATCTAGAAATGGAAGAGAGACGCACTGTTAGATGAGGTGGTTGAGGAGGGAGATGGCTTGAACAAAAGGGAAGACTACAAAAGACCGCCACCTGCTGAGGATGGGCGGCTCATTTTGTTAGCAGTACTTACATCAATCGGAAACTTGCCCCCGATCCACACGATCTGCGCGGCATATGCCTGTAGCTTGGTAATTCCCGACACATGAGGCTCACGCACTGTCACAGCCTCTCGACGTAGTGCATCAATGGCCTGAAGATCCTTCCGAAACATGTCAGGGTGCTGGTCGTATTGTGTATTTATATACTGGCAAATGGCGTCGGAGTAGGACGCTGTAGCGCCCACGCGAAACGGGACAATGAGGGCATTTGGAGAGCTAAGATTGCTGCGATGAGGGAGATCAGGCCGAATCGAAAAAGTTAGCTTAGGAGGAAGGCCGGCACAAGCGGATTTTGGACTGTCCACAAACTTTTTTGTCCCCTGGCTAGCGGTGGCTCTCTTACCTGGTCATGATGAAAGCATTTCAATCGAGTAGCAAAAATAGGCGCAAATTTCAAGAATAAATCAGGGAAAAGGGAAACAAAATTATCGATGACGATGAGCTGCATCTCCCGCGGTGGTCTCGTCTGCTCAATGCTAATTGGTGGTACGAAGACAAGTGGGGGTAGGACTAGTACCAGTCCACTTTTAAACCCTAGACCCTAGAAACATAGCACCAATAATGCCATTACTGTACAGGTGCTGCAGCTGGTAATTTGTGCGACCCTGGGAAAGAATAAAAGTTTTATCAACTACAACTAATGCTGCACGTGTTGGTTCCCTCTGCCCCGAGGCCTCATTTCCCTTTTTTCATCTAGTTGTACGCCACCTTTTCGTCCTTGGGATATGCCACACCTGTGTCCTGGAACGGTGGGGATGGGCCTTCTCCTGCTACTGACGCTGGATCTGGAGCAGCTTCTGTTGTTCTTGCGGCTACTGCACCAACGTCGGCTTTGTTGAGTGCCTCTAGCAATCTTAGTCCACCTGTCGGCCAGGTAAGCTTTTGAACTGTGGCACCTGCTCCTGCCTCCACCTCAACCTCACCCCGAATGATTCTTTCCACACCAATTGGCCGGCCGTAAAACGCCGCATTGGCTTCCTTGCGCTCGGCAATAACCGTGCCATCAACTTGCGCTCCGGCATAGAAACCCTTGCTCTTGACATACGAAAACACTGGCTTTAGTGCGCCACTACTCGTCCGCTTATGTTTCTTGTCTGCGGGCTTCAGTGTGGCTGCGCCAGAAGGAGTTGCTGTGGTGCCTGTAGCGGGCATATCCACAGGCGGCACTTGAGTGGCGCCCGCAAGATTGGAGCTTTCCTCGGCAGTGTGCTTCGCACTGGAATTCAAATGCTCCGACCCCTTTTCACCGCGCGACCCAGCACCGGCTCCCACATGTGCACCACCTCCAACGCCATACGGCCCAGCAGCAACAGCAACCTCAGGGCCCAGGCTCACACGGGTACGCAGGAATGCAGCAAGCGCGGCTGGGTTGTTGATAACTAGCACGCAATCGTACACTTCAACGCCCATAAGGAAGCCGCCTCCCAGCGAGGCCACCTGCACGCCCGATGGTGGGCTCCAGGAGCCATCAGCCAAACGAGCAACTAGCACGCCAGAGCCAGTAGTTCCCGCAATCTGAAAGCCGGCGCGCACAGCAGTAAAGACCACAATGCCAACGGCATTGGCGATAACCTTGGGTGGGATCTTGATCATAGATTTACTCTTCTCTTTGGTGGGCTTGCCACCGGGGCTAGTGGCAGGCTTGTCAACCTTGACTCCGTCCTCTATGGGGGTGTTAGTGAATTTGGACATTGCGGTGCCAGATGATGGGCGTATTAGGGCGTTTAACTTACTGGTGAAGCTGGTAATAATATCGGCGGCTTTATCACACTCTCTATCCATGGCCATAGGCAGGAAACTCTGCATGCCCATCTTATTAGTAAGGTTGTTGATTGGCAAAGCCGCTTTCTCTCCGTACTGATGCAACTTCTTGCCCCATTTTGAGAACGCGGAGCCTTTGGTTGCTGCGGCCCCTTCGGAATCTGTGTGAGCAATAGGTGTTACAGGCGGCACATGAGAGTCCGGAAGGGGCTTATCATTAGGGTGTGGGAAAGTCGCCGGGCCAGTAGTAGAAGAAACCGGGACTTGGGCGCTGTGCTGTGCTTTGGAATCACTGGAATAAGGAGGATGGCCTTGTAGCGCTTCCTGTTTGGCAGCCTCTGCGGGAACATAGGCAGGGATAGGCGGGTAGGAAGACTCAGCAGGGGCTTGAGTCTGGTCGTGTGACTGGGCCGGCGGGCCTGGTGGGGGAGGAGGATAGTAAGGGACGCCCGCTTCAGCGGCCTTGGATGCTTGGTCGGTCATTTTGAAATTGGTTTGCTCGGTTGTTTGGTTGCAGATAAATGATTGCAAATAGAGAGGTTTTATGGTCCAGGTGGTGCCGTGCCTGCTTCACTTATTTATCTCACTCGTAAGCAAGCGCATGACGTTGTCTCAAAGCGTCTGTTTACATGAATGTGGCTTATGATGACGTCGAGTGTGGCGTGGCCAACGAGCTGCCTCCTTCATTTCCAGCTTTGAGCAGGGCAGTGCTTAGGCAGCAAATACAGGGACAGGGTTGTGTTAGGGTTGACGACAGCACTAGGCACTGTGCTTTTGGGCTGTCATGCTATCATGGACTTTCGTGGCAAGTTGGGGGTGTGTAAGTTGGCAAGAGAGTATCTGCAGCCTAGAGCTTGGATGATGGCATTCGAACTCTTGGGCATTTTTCATGGAGGAGGGCCGAGCTATGGTAGCGTAGCATCAACCGGCTGGTTACATACATGAAAGATGGATACCCAACTAAGGCTCTATGTTACAGCTGCTGTTAGTTTAGTCTATAGAGCTCCTCGTGCCTTATAGTGGGTTTAGTGGGTTTACCGGCAACTTAATGACGCTGCTATGCATGAACAGCGGGCTTGTCGGTGGCTTCAGGGTTTGCCTATAGGGAGTCCCTCGCCTACTTTCCAGTTGATTAGCAGAGCTGCCTTAAATCATCCGACAACCATGGCAACCGGGCATTGTATTGGCGAGCTCCGGACTTCCTTTGCCCTGAGTAGCCAGTCCAGCCACAAAGACATTTTCTCCCATCCGCCAGCAAGCAATAAAAACCAAGACGACTGCAAAGCAAGACAAAAGGACAGCCAAACAGTCAGCGCCCGGATCAGATCTTGTTGTCAATGCTTTCTTGGCCTGTTCTCTTCTCTTGGCTAGGCTTCATCTCCACGCATTGAGTATTAACAAGTGCTCGCTGATCAAAAGGCCCGTATTGCAAGGCAGCAAAGCTCGCGCTTCCAAAACTTCCGACCCCCCGAACAACCCAGCAGCCAGCCTTACGACAACGAAATAGGAGCTTTGGCCTACGAAGGAGCCTACCTGGTTTACTAAGGAGGCATAGCAACAGAGCACGCGTGCCTTTCGTAGCAACGGCCTCTCTCGTCTACAATGACTGCGGCCAAAGAAATCCCCCATAATCTGGATCTGCCTCGCATCCTATTCCTGCATGGTGGGGGCGGCAATGCCGAGGTCTTCCGCATTCAAGCCCGTTGTTTTACCGCCATACTGTCCGCCCACTTCCGCCTAGTCTTTGCGGAAGCTCCATTTGAATGTCCGCCCCACAATGGCGTTCTCGAAGTTTATGGCAAATATGCCCCGTTCAGGCGCTGGCTTCGCTGGCTGCCCGAACATCCGGAGATCAGCCCACACGAAGCGTGCAGCCGCATTCAGAACGCCCTGAAGGTAGCTATGGATGCCGATGCCGGTACGGGCCCTTGGGTCGGCGTGTTTGGCTTCAGCCAGGGGTCCAAAATGGCCAGTAGCATACTGTTCACACAGCAAGCCCTGCGGGAGACCTTGGGGCGTGCCGCCACGCCGTGGAACTTTCGCTTCGGAGTGTTGATGGCCGGTGCTGCGCCCCCAGTCAGCCTCGATATGCGAATCCAGGCCCCACCCGGCATCGACACGGCTGACAAGCTTGGGTTTTCATTTAATGCATGGCCAAACAAGCCCGTTGCCAGCGATGATGAATATAGTATGATGCTCGAACGCAGTGATCATCTGGTTAGAATACCAACAATCCATATCCACGGCCTAAAAGACCCAGGGCTGGTTCGGCATCGGCGACTGCTAGAGCTGTACTCAGAGCCGGGATCGGCTCAGCTGATTGAATGGGACGGAGACCACCGCATACCCATCGCGAGGACCGATGTTGATGCCATGTGCAAGGCCATTGTAAGCCTGGCCCAGAAGGTTGGGGTGCTCAGGAAAGACGCCTGAGCCCTGGACGACAAACTAAAAGAAACCAGAGCAAAAAGGAAAGATAGGTGAAGCTAAGCCCGTTAGGCAACCAACTTGTGGAAACCGCCAACAAAAGAATAAAAAAGCCATAGCTCCGAGCACGGACTCTAAACTGGGGTCCCTCCTTTGTTTATGATAGTCGTTCCTACTTCTACTTTCAGTCTCTATCCATTGCCTGCCATCTTCTTTTTTCCCCCTCTTTCTCAAGCTTTGCTTCTGTTTTGGCTATTGCCCTAGTTGTTGGTTGCCCTATCAAAGATAGCCCTAGGCTAGCTTCAACAAGGAGACCAAAACCAAAGCAAGTTTGTTCTTTCCTTTGCGTCCCTTTCCCCACCCAAATTCCACCAGTCGGTGATGGAAGAGCTTCCTTCCCTTTTTGGCCCTCCCTAGCCAATTCAGCTTGTCCTATCCCTCTAGATCACTCTATTCTTATCTTTTCTTGCCGCAAAAAGCCTGCTGCTGAACTGAGAAGTTCAAAGTGATTTGCTCTAGCCAGCTAAGAATGAAGTCTCACTAACAGCAGAACTGGTCACTCTTGATGCCTAGATTACACATGTGGAAAACCCCCACCACCAGTCTCAACCGCTCCTCCCCTTCTCTTCTCTTCCCCTCTTTCAGCCCCCCTTTTTCTGATCCGTTGTCCCGCCCCGCCTTGATTCAACCAGAAAACGCCAGCCCTCTCTTGCTCTCCCCCCTTTCTCGTTCCCCTTCCTTCATTCAAAGAGTCACACGATCTCAACAACCGCAAATCAATTCTGCAACATCCTACCGATGCATTTGCTGAGGACACCGACACCAATAAATAGCCACCCAGCCCCAGCAATATCCCTGCCTCCTTTCTTATAGCCTCTGTGATGCCCCAATGCTCGCCTTTTCCCACCTTTTCGTCCCCTTCAGCTTAGAGTCATCTAAGATTTATTTCGTTAATCTCACGATCGCGCTAGTTTTATTTTTCTTGTGCACTGTATACTTGTGATGTGATGTGGGTATCAACCAAAGTACCTTGGTACGCAAGCCAAGCTTTGGGGATACAAAGCTTACTGTTTTCAGTTACCCCGCTATCCTGTCTAACAACTTTTCTCTCTTTCCCTTCCTTGCATAGCGGCACAGCCAATTGGCCAATTGTATTGCGGCAGCTACCTAACCTGATTCTTGTAGCCTGACAGCTTCGTCGGATTAAGCTGGCGTTTTTGACGCTATTATGAAAGTGAATTAGGGAATTTCCCAAGGCAGATTAGATTAGTGCGAAAATTTTAAGCAGAAAAGTGTGTTTGGAAAACGCCCGTTGTCTAGAAAAAACTGCTGCGGGGCCGACCCAATTTCGCCATACACTAGCAACCGGGTCGCTGTCCTGTGCTTGTTTTTGCTCCCGCACTACAGCCACCGTTATCGGCAGCTTGCGTTGGCTTTGACTTGGTAGTTTTCTCTTTTTCTGCTTCCTTTCCATCCGCATCATCTACTGCAATTGCACCATCCTTCTTCACCTTCCCTGCTCCTTACCTTTGTAGCTGCATCTCGGACTCCTTGATTTCTTCTTGCCTAAGCCTCTCTTTCCCTTTCCTCCTCCCTCCTAGTTGCCGTAGTGCCAATTCGCCTTCTGCCTCCCATTGAATGCATGCCATACACTCGCACGCTTGGAGACCTGTAGTACACAGGCAGTATTTTCACCCTACTACCGCATTTGTCCGGGCTTTCCTGTCCTGGCTGCTGTCGTTCCTGCCGTGCTTGCCTGACTTGGCATTCGAACCAATCGCCGTTTGCTCTTGCCAATACAGCCCCACCTAAACGGTGACCCTGAGCCGCCACAAGAGCTGTCATTGGGCCCTTGCCATTCTGACTCCTTCCCAGCTTCGTCTTTTGTCTAGAACCACACAATTTTACTCTTGTGTTTAGCCTCTCAAGGGAAAAATCGAAAAAGATAGTTGTCCCGTTTTGGAAAGGAGCCAGCTACAAACGCTAGCTGCCCCTCCTTCTCAGTTACTTCCTTCAAAAGTACTTATACCATGCCCCTCCGTCCCTCCATCTAAATTTTTTCTTTCCCTCCCTCCTTCCCTCTCTCTTTTTACTCTATACTTTGTGATATCAAGACTCTCTATCACAACTTGTTATTAGTCCACACGTTGATCGTTCCTTGGACTCTTACATCAAAAGTCTTGCTGTCGGAAAAGATCATCTTTTCTAACCCTCTTAACTTTTCTCTTTTCATCCCTTTCCATATACACACACAACCACAACAATGGTTCAGTCCGCTGTTCTGGGTTTCCCCCGCATGGGTGTGCTGAGAGACCTCAAGAAGGCCACCGAAGCTTGTAAGTTTAATGCCATTTCACATTAGCAGGGACGATAGAACACAACCCCGCTCTATGGTTATCCTTCTTTCTACATACGCTAACACTTCCTTCGTCCATAGACTGGGGTGGCAAGATCTCCCAAGCCGACCTGCTGGCCGAGGCCAAGCGTCTGCGTCTGGCTCACTGGAAGATCCAGAAGGATGCCGGTGTCGACATCATCCCTAGCAACGACTTTGCTCTCTACGATCAGGTTCTTTCTCACATTCAGGACTTCGGTGTAAGTAGCAGCCAGCCAACATGTTTTTAGCTTCTAAACTACACATACCCATGCACCTACACATTAGTACTAACAATCGCTCTTTCCACAGGCCGTTCCTGAGCGTTACACCGTCAACGACCTGAACCCCGTTGACCAGTACTTCGCCATGGGCCGTGGCCACCAGAAGGAGGGCGTTGATGTTCCCTCTCTGGAAATGGTCAAGTGGTTTGACTCCAACTACCACTACGTCAAGCCTACCCTCCAAGATAACCAGACCTTCAAGCTGTCTGAGTCTCCCAAGGCTGTCAACGAGTACAAGGAGGCTAAGGAGGCTGGTATTGAGACCCGCCCCGTTCTAGTTGGTCCTGTCTCCTTCCTGCACCTTGGTAAGGCCGACCGTGGTCAGACCGTCGACCCCATCGACTTGCTCGAGAAGCTGCTCCCCGTTTACGAGGAGCTACTGATCCAGCTCAAGGCCGCTGGTGCCGAGACTGTTCAGATCGATGAGCCTGTTCTGGTCTTTGACCTGCCCACCAAGACCAAGGATGCCTTCAAGCCCGCCTACGAGAAGTTCGCTGCTCTAGGTGACAAGATCCCCAAGCTGGTTTTCACTACCTACTTTGGCGACATTGTCCACAACTTGGACCTTGTCCCTAAGAGCCTTTACGCTCTGCACATTGACCTGGTTCGCAACCCTGAACAGTTGGATGAGGTTCTGGCTTCTCTGTCCCCCAAGACCATCCTCTCCGTCGGTATTGTTGACGGTCGTAACATCTGGAAGACCAACCTAAAGAAGGCCATTGAAACTGCCGAGACTGCCATTCAGAAGCTAGGCAAGGACCGCGTCATTGTTGCCACCTCCAGCTCTCTCCTCCACACCCCCCACACCCTGGCCAGCGAGAAGAAGCTGGACCCTGAAGTTGCTGACTGGTTCTCTTTCGCTTCCGAGAAGGTTGTCGAGATTGCCGTCATTGCCAAGGCTGTTACCGAGGGCCCTGCCGCTGTCCGTGAGCAGCTCGAGGCTAACGCCAAGTCCATGAACGCTCGCGCTACTTCCAAGCTTACCAACGACCCCGCTGTTAAAGCCCGCCAGGCTTCCATCAAGCCTGAGGACTACAACCGCAAGTCCGAGTTCCCTTCGCGTATTGCCCAGCAGGAGTCCAAGCTCAAGCTGCCCCTGTTCCCCACTACTACCATTGGCTCTTTCCCTCAGACCAAGGAGATCCGTGCCCAGCGCAACAAGTTCACCAAGGGTGAGATCACTGAGGCTGAGTATGACAAGTTCATCGAGGCCGAGATCATCAACTGCGTCAAGATCCAGGAGGAGCTTGGCCTGGATGTCTTCGTTCACGGTGAGCCTGAGCGTAACGACATGGTTCAGTACTTCGGTGAGAGACTCAAGGGTTACACCTTCACCACCCACGCCTGGGTTCAGTCTTATGGCTCTCGCTGCGTCCGTCCCCCGATCATTGTTGGTGACATCTCGCGCCCTGCCCCCATGACTGTTAAGGAGTCCAAGTTCGCCGTCTCAGTCTCCAGCAAGCCCATGAAGGGCATGCTGACTGGTCCCGTTACCTGCCTGCGGTGGTCTTTCCCCCGTGATGATGTTCACCAGTCCGTCCAGGCCGAGCAGCTTGCTTTGGCTCTGCGTGACGAAGTTGTTGACCTTGAGAAGGCCGGCATTGACGTCATCCAGGTTGATGAACCTGCTCTGCGTGAGGGTCTGCCCCTGCGTTCCGGCAAGGAGCGTGATGCCTACCTTGGCTGGGCCGTCAACGCCTTCCGCCTGTCAACCACTGGCGTTGAGGACTCGACCCAGATCCACTCTCATTTCTGCTACTCTGAGTTCCAGGACTTCTTCCATGCCATTGCTGCCCTGGATGCTGATGTCCTGTCGATTGAGAACTCCAAGTCTGACGCCAAGCTACTAAAGGTGTTCGTCGAGGAGGCCTACCCCCGCCACATCGGTCCTGGTGTTTATGACATTCACTCTCCCCGTGTCCCCAGCACTCAGGAGATCAAGGACCGCATTGCTGAGATGCTGCAGTTCCTGAAGCCTGAGCAGCTGTGGATCGACCCCGACTGCGGCCTGAAGACCCGCCAGTGGAAGGAGACCAAGGAGGCTCTGGCCAACATGGTTGAGGCTGCCAAGGCCTTCCGTCAGCAGTACGCCAAATAAGCTATCTCAATCATGGATTGAGGTCTGAAGTGCGCATGCGCTTGCCGTTTCATGTGCAATGCCCTTCTAATCTTTTTCTTTTTTTCTCACCTTTGTTATTTTATGGCATATTCATGTTTTAATGGAGTTGGCGACACCTTTTTTTTCACGATCTCAACATCGACCCGTTGATTTAACAACAACGGCAGTTCTTGTCCTGTTTTGGTTTCTTTTTTGCTTTCTTCTTTTTTCAACTGCATTCAAAAGCGAGGGATTGTACACGGATCATGGGAAAATATCGACATACAATGATGGCGAATTCAACATAATAGAAGGCGGGAGAAGCCAAAGGAGGTGGCAGCACTTCTCTTGTGCCTAGCCTTCTTTCTCTCTGCCTGGGAGGAGCATGAGGAGGTTCCCATCAACCGGGAACCCATGGTCTGTTACTCTACACAAAAATTTCTTTTTCTCATGTTTTTCTTTTCGTTTGTGCTAGTGTCTTCCGGGAAGATGGCCACGATTCTGGAAGTGCTCAGACTGGTTTCTAGAGAGTTCATTATCGTGGCGTCTTAGGTCGGGACAATTTACTGCAAACGGCGAGCTATATATCTTTTACTTTGCCCTTACAATGGTGGGTTCAGATTTATGGTCAAATTAATAATACAAGACAACCCGATTCAACTAGGGGAACAATTTCTTCTCTCTTCTGTTTCTACTGTTTATGTGAAATAAATTGTAATGGTATTTGCTCTGTAAATTTTGCATGCGATCATACGTTTTCTGTACATTATAAAATGTGAATAAATGATTGTCTATACTAAATATCACCACTTTTTATCTAGCTCAATGCCTTTAATCAATCTCCTTTCGTTCAAACTCCCGCATGGCTTCATGTAAACTTCCCTTGACACGATCATACACATCCTCATCGGCAGCCAGAATACCAAAGTTGTTGGCCATCAATCTTCCCGCAGCAAAGTCCATTGGCTTCCCACGCGTATCCGTCACACGGCCGCCAGCTTCAATATAGACCAATTGCGCGCCTGCATGATCCCAGATCTTGCTGCGCCGTTGTACATCACGGTATACCCATACTGCTGCATTACCACAGCCCAAGGCTAGCGCACAGTAGCGCACAACCCAAGAAATCAAGTCACTGCCAGGGAAAGCCGCCCCCAGGCGCTTTGCAGCGGCCTGATGGACCTCGTCATACGCACTCTTAGGCATCGATGCACAGCCGACTAACGTCACAGGCACATCAACAGAGGCTGTTCGTGGCTTGAGCAGACGCCGAGCAGGGCCGAGAGGTTCGACGAGCGAGGTTGACATGCGCATAGGCTGTACGTACGCACCCTCGCCGGCGATGGCGGTGAAAATGCATCCCTCGTCAACGGACACCGAGGCATCTCTGATTGGTGTAGAAGGTGAGTCTATAGCAGCGCTCAGATTCGGGCAACCAACAGCGCCAAAGACTTGGACCTTCCCAGATATGAGCCCGACATTGATTGCAAATAGCTGATTGCGGATAAACGCCTGGGTGCCATCAATAGGGTCGAAGACCCACGTACGGCGGCCGCTGTCCGCTGTGGAACTTCCGGCGCATAGGTCTATCACACGGTAGATTTCATCGGGCACCACGGGCACACGTGCAAGTGCATCAGCTGGTAGTGAGGCATGAATGGCAGCCAACTCAGCAGCAACTCGAGCACACAGCGCGGGGTCAGCACGTAGAGCTGCAGCGTCCTCTTCACCGACCAACGCGTCACCCGGAAAGTGGAACGAAAATGTAGCACTGAGAAGCGCCTGAATAGCAAAGTCAGCCACAGTCACGGGTGATAGGTCATCTTTGTTGTGGACTCCCTTATTGCTCGAGGCCAGCACGGCAAGGCTCAGCCGTGAGGCGTGTCGGAGCACATCAGTGGCAACAGCGAGTTCGCGCTCATAAGACATAGCTTTCAAGAGGCGGTAGTTGATTATAGAGAGGGGATAATGCGAGAGTTGAGTAGACAGGAGGTGGGGGTGAAGACAGAGTAATGCTTTTAAGCTTTGGACATTGGTGTGATGGACCCCACTTCTAGCTGACTCGGCGTTCTCATTGGGTGATACGGCATAGACTGTGTAACTACACCACATCATAGGGTTTTGTTGACCCTAATTAATAGAAAGGGTTATCCATCTTCTCACCAGATCCATCATCACTCTACAACTTGCCACGCTACAAATCACACCCACATTGAGCTTATTATCTTCGGTTTTTTATATACACCTTGTCACCTCTTGGCTCAAAACAATCATATTTCTCCCATGACCACGGCCGCAGAATCTGCCGTGTGCCCGTGTCTTGAGGCATTGATATCCCATGGAACGATGCCCCCATTACTGACGCTAGTGGTCGAGGGCCTACAACAGCTTGAATTACCTACCAAATCACTACCAGCTATTAGACTACTACTAGGCGATGGGCAGCTATGTATTCAAGCCCTCCTCCACACACGCTTACATACGCTAGCCAGTACAGGTGCTGTTGTGGTTGGTGCAATTGTAGCACTTAGCCACTACGAGGTCGTGGTCAAGGATACGCAAGATTCGAAACCCTTGATATTCTTAGATGTGGAGCAGCTCGAAGTTGTCGGCCAGTGGAAAGGAGGAGATCCAAAAAAGAGGCAGAGAAGGGGAGAAAAGGAGGGAGATGCTGCCACTGTGGGTGACAAGCAAGGACAGGGAGACAACACAGTTGAAACTGTGGACAGCTTTAGTGATGTTCAATTCAACGACTCGTTTTTTGAGCAGTCTAGTCCAACATTAACACAACGCAGCTTTGATGGGGAGACGCAGCTTGCTGAGACGCCAGCACCAATAGCTGCCCCAATTCCGCCCATAGCGCCAGCACTAAACTCACCATCCCCTATAAAACCTCAGCATGTCACTACAAACCACCCTCTCCCCAAGCCCCTGCCCTCCTACAAACCCTCTCTCGATCTCTCCACAACCCCTGCCATACGTCCCGTCGCTCTCTTCCGCAAATGGCACAACATTCAACACCCGCTCAAACTAACAACGTTGGGGTCTGTCCCCTATCTACCATATAAACGAAACTGGACATGTAATATACTCGCCATTGTCATATCTCTCAGCCCCGTTGAGCCGGGTACACTGGCGCCACTGCAGCGCATTGCCCGGCTCATTGACCCAACAGTAGCCATGCCAATGCGACTAACAGTTTTCCTAAATCCACAAGAGTTTACCCCACCGCTTGGTGTACCGGTGCTCTTAGTCGGGGTCAAAAACCATACTTACGAAGGCGGCTCACTAAACAAGTATGAAAGCGATAAGCCTCTAAAAGGCCAGCGGTGGTGGTATACAGATCTGGGGCAGTTTCCATGGTGCAATGCAGACGAGCTACTGCGATGGTGGAACTCGGATGTGGAAGACAACAAACAAGCAAGGGCAGAGATTTAGCAAAGAAGAGGTTTAAAAACTAACTTATCAAAGTGTATTTAATAGTCTTAATACTGTGGTTGATGCTCTAGATTCATACTGTAGTCCTCGCAGTATCTCATACTGCTATTATTATTATAAATACCAAGATCCCTTAACGCTCAAGAAATATACCCAAAAAGAAAACATGAAAAATAGCCCTTATCCATCTCTGTGGGCTAGATGACTATCCCCCGCGCCGCCCAGCCTCCACGGCCCTTCCACGCAGTTAGGATCAGTCCACAGGCAACCCACACAGTTACTGTCATGCCCCAGAATGTTGGAGCATAGCACTGAGCACCATAACAGAAAATTGGCTTTTCTTCTGCCTGCAAAGTCACTCCGTCAAGCACGTCCCTCCCGCCACTAAACTCGCTGTCAGCCCCAGCCTGATATACGGCCGAGTACACGAGGCCCCAGAATGTTGATCCGAGGGCTGGCAGCATGGCAACAATGCCCCAGTTGGTAGCGAAATTCTCAACACCCCAGATAATAGTGATTATAATGGGTGTCAAGCTGAAAACAGCGCCATATCCAGCACCAACAAGTGCAGAGACAATCCAAAAGCGCTCACCGTGATCCTGGATGGCACCCGAGGCAAGGGCCAGAAGCCCAAGTGATAGCATAGCGGCAAAAGTCAGCAAGAAAATGACACGCGAGACAGCTGGGCGGTTGCGGGAGGCACGTGAAACTGCAATGCCATCCAGCTGCACGTGTTGTGTGGCGGGTGAGGGGGCAAGAAGGTCGGTCAGAGAGCCAGTGATAAGGCGCGAGGCAGTACTAGTAATGCTCAGGATGGAGACATGGGTGGCCGGCGACGTAGGGCGGAATGTGCTTGACGGCAACACAGCGCCGTGAGAGTTAAGAGATGATATAACAGTGCCGAGGTTGTTGATAAAGGCTTCGCCAGGCCCAACCATTAACAGGAAGCCCAAAGCAAACAGCCACATGGTGCGGTCCTGCAAGAAACTCTTAGTCTCAGCGTTGAGAAGCCAATCCTTCTTGGCCATAGTACAGGATGAAGTCATGATCAAAGAACTCTCCTCGGCCACATCAGTTGTGCCTTGATAGTCCGTAGACTCGATCGAGCAGTACACTGTGCCATAATCCATGGTTGACTCAGTGCGTGAGAGCAGCGGCGGCTCCAAAAAGCCGCTGCGTTCAAGCTCATCGGCAGCCTCTTCAATCAGGTCATCTTCATCAACGATGCGCAAAGTAAAGGCACCAGCTACTCCGGTAGCCGTTAGCAAGATGCCAAGAAAGATAAAGTAGTGGTAGACGTCAAGCTCAGGCGGCAGCATGATTCCCTGTGGCACAGTACTGAAAAATTGGCTGCCAACTTGACTCAGCCAAATACCACTGAGCCCAAACCCAGCGATGGGGGACGACAGCGCAAGGCCTCGATGCTTCCCTTTGCCAAAGTTCTTGGCGCATGTTGCTACAGCCGAGAGGTACATAGCTGAGGTCCCAACTCCGATGCAGACAAAAGCAAAGACCATCAAGCCATAGCTCCAGGCAGGGATATCCGCGCCCTGCGAGCCACCTGTCGTCATGTGTGCCATCGTTTCGACACGGCGATAGACAGTAGCAGCAAGCCCATACCCTGTACCAAACAGGAGAGCTGAAAACAGCGACAAAGGAACAGTTCCGTGCCGATCGCAGACATAGCCAAGCATGGACACTGGGAGGTACAAGGCAACCGAGCTGCCGATAGCCACACCATTTACCTGCAGCTGGGTGTAGCGCAGACGCTCCTGAAAGATGTGACCGTAGAGCGAAAAGACGGTGATGGATCCGGCGCACAGCGAGGTAAGCACAGCGGCGACGAATGACATCATCCGGGTGCGGGCGTGTATCGAGGCTGTGGAGCACGTGGACGGTTTCGGGGAGGGAAGAGGGGCCGGTTCGGAGCGGTGGGCCATAAGCGGCGGTAGCGGAGAGGAAGAAGGCGCCATGGCGATGGCGGCAGGTTCGGATGGGCTGAGGATGAAGCGGGAGATGGAAGAAAGTGAGGAAAACAGGCAGAAGAGAGAAGGGATAAAAGACGAAACAGGGCAGGATTCTCTTCCTGAATTGCGTATTAGCCGAGGATTTAGGCGCAAGCTACAGTGGCCATCCCTTCTATAAATTGCGAGATTGCAGGCGGTTACAGAAGGAGGGCTGAGCCAAGTAGTTTTATTGGCTTATTTGGCTGAGACAAGCAGGACAAAGAGCAATAGAGAGCAGCAGAGAACAACAAAGGGCAACAAAGATTCAGTAAGAGAAGTCAAGTCGTCAGTTTATTGGGTCATATCTGGCTCATGTCTGCATCATCTCAAAATAGCACACCAAAGAAGAGGGTAAATCCCAAAGCAAGTAGAATCCTAAAGAGAGGCACGACGCGATGACTCTATCGGAGCTGACGATAACGATAAGATAGTGAGCGATAAGACGGCAGGATCCGGGTTCCCTTCTTTGCGCTAGCAGGGTATGTCCACCGCCAGCTGTAGCTCTCAGCTGCTGCCAGCTGTAGCTCTGGCGAGCTTGCACGTTGCCACTGATGGCCGTAAATTACCGCATGGAATAGCGATGTGCAACATCGACATGCAAGCCTTGTTTTAGGCTTCATCTTGTTCTTCATTCATACGGATCAATCCCAGTGGGTAAACAAACACTAGGCCACCCTATGGCTTACTCAGGGTTCATCTCCAAACCATAAACAAGCACAATGCGACCCTAGACTCAGCCTGTCAAGAGAACAACAACCAAGTCTAGAGCCATCAGGAGGCTTGTCACCATAGAGTTGGTGAAAGCCCCGTTCACACTTGATATCCTCTCGCTGCCCATCATTCGGAGAGCACTGGCTCAAAGAAGTGCGTCGCGTTCTTTGCTTACCTCCCATTTACAAACTGCGAGTCTGAGATGATGAGTGCTTTTCGGTTCACATTTTCTTGGAGACCTGTCAACCTCCTTTTAACACTGCTAGCGTTAATTTTAACCGTAGCCAAAACAGGAGAAGCCGATCGGTAGCAAGCCAGCACTCAATGTCAACAAGGTGGCGGCGACGTTGACAGCTTGAGAGAGGCCGCAAAAGCCAGATGAAAAAAGGTACGCGAAGATCATGTTTTCGACGTGGCTGATCTCCCCTAGCTGAGCTGTTTTCTTGCCTACTGCTCATGTTTCATTTCTTTCTCTAGCGTTCCTCCGCCTGCCGTTATTTTGTTTTGGCGTTCTCCAAGTTTGGCTCTTCACATGGGCTAGAGGTCCCCTCCCCTGGATTTCACCAAGGATAGTTCACAAGAAGTGGCCCTTGTCCTCATTTTTGCATCCTGTAGCCTAGAGTGGAAAAGAACATGAGAATTAGCATATGTATGCACATGTTGCATGAAGTGTAAGCATAGGTGCATGTCCGCTGTTGTGTACGGACACAAGTCCTGCAATCTAACATACCTCATATGCCCACATGTATAGAGGGTGTTTATTGCAGGTACCTGCATGTCCGTCTAAGCTGGCTAGTTCTCACTATTACTAGCATTTGGACACGTGCTTCATACCTCACTACTGCCCGTGATACACTGACTGTATAGTGGCCTGTTAACACAATCAAGACACGGACGCCTCTCCACTGGCGGCTTCATGTTAAGCAGACGCTCGGTTCTGAAAGCGGTGGAGTTAACGAAGCTTAAAAAAGAGGAGTAGCGGCAAACGTGATTGAAGGAGCTTGGCAAGTCTGTGTTAGTGCTGGTGTAAGTGTTGTGTGCGTGTCAATGTGTTTGAACCAACAGCATGATCTGAGTGAGATATCTCCCTAGGGTCGACGCATGTGCATTAGGGTTTGCTGCATCAAAGGGCGACCCTGCACTGCCCCCCTCCCCCCTAGCCGGGACTCATGGAAAGGACCAACTAGGCCATATCAGGCCTTAGTTTCACTAGCTTCAGGGGTTAACTCTCGTTTTGCTTGTGCTCTAGAAGCTTTTCCTTTTCCTGGTCTTAGTAGGGAAAGAGAAAAATATGGGGCACCTCGTCTAGCCAACCACCATCCATCACCAACCACCACAAAACCGCAAGTACCTGGTACGAGAAGGCAAGTCTCATCAAGGTGGAAAGGCGCAGCCAAAACAATCTGTAGTCTATGTACCCGTCCGATCATGATGGAAGCGATGAGGGAGAGGGGAAGAAAAAAACTTGCGAGGAAGGTACTGCAAAAAATTCTCTGCGCACTTTCCTTGCCCCTCATTTTTATTTGATTCTTTGCCTTGCTCTGCTTCTCAGGCTTCCACAAAACTCCATGATTTCTTCTGAATTCTTCTTGATCTTGTCTCGCTTCTTTTGCCCTATCACAAACTCAAACAAACAGCAAAAATACTATCACAGGCTCCCACGGTCGGTCCTCGTTCTCCCCCCCTTTTGCTGTGCATTCTGCATCTGTGTCGTCTCCATCCTGAATCCTAAATCTACTTAGGTCTGCCCCCTCCTTGTCCCCTCGTCTTTGCAGACCACACACACCTAAATCCCGGCTACAAGGCTCACATATCGAGCTCGTGCTATACTTGCACCAGTTACATGCTGCTCATGGCTATCTCACGCCTTCTGTTGTTTTTAGAAGTTCAGGTTTAGCCTAGGTCCAGGCTCAGTTCAGGTCTGAGCTGACTTCTACCCGTCACAAGTCACAGAACGTCTCGTCTCGTAACGCAACTTAAAGGACTCAAAGGCCCATGACCTTGATATCTACTGGCCCTTTTCCGTTCTCTCTTCCCTCCCTCTTTTTGTATCGCCATAGCCGTATTACTTGCGTGGTCACTCTGCTCCGTCTTCTTGGCTTGAAGGAACCGAACTCACTCAATCTGTGCCTTTCTGCAACCTGATTGGTTTTGAGCCCCCTATCTTCGTCAACGAATCCCTAAGAAGGCTTGTGAAAAAAAAAGAAGCACTGAAAGAAGCTTTCTACGTATGTGTACTAATAATCCCTGTCTTTATGGTCCCTGATTCACTTGTCTTTTCTCTACTACTTGTTTCCCTTCCTCTTTCCCTCCCCCTCCCCCCAGATAATTCCCTGATCCATCTGCCCTCTTGTTTCTTCCTTTTCTTTTGCAAATCTCTAATCTTGTTCCCCTTGCTCTGTTTCTGCTCGTGTTATGATTGTAAGTTTCACTGGCTTGTCCACAAACATGTCCTCGTCTTTCACGTTCTACTAGGTTAGTCCCGGTCTTGCAACCCTTCAATAACTCCCAGCCCTGTTGTGAAACTTGCGGCGTGCGGATTGGCGGAAAAAAAAAAACAGAAACCCAGTTGAAAGGCCTAGCACAGACACATACGCACGATATTTCACCAACACCACCCGACTTGTTTCTCTCTTGTTCTTTCTTTGTCACATTCGCTCCTTTTCCATGCCAAAAACCCTTAGGCCCGGCTGTCTACCGGGTTCTTTTCTTTCTCCTACGTTCTATTTGTCTTCATTTCCTCTCTATCCTATCCCTTTGCCATAACACGGCGGGCCTATTTTCCAGCTTTTTTCTTTTTCCCCTTCACCTTGCTGATTGCCAAATTCAGACTTGCTTCACTCTTGTCCTCTTCGAAAACCGAGACATTTCATACGACCTCCAGTTTTGCACAGAAGCCTCCAAGAAACCAAACATCTGACCCTGGACTACCTCAAGACAAAAGGGTTACAATATCAAACGATTGACACGACAAACTACGACTGCTTGCCTGCTTTTCTTTCTTTGACGAACAACAGGGCTCCCAATCTAAAAAAGTCACCAGACACACACTTCCCCGACCTGCATTTTTAGATTGACGCACCGCAACACATTAACCCAGCCCTCGTCTTCCCTGGACCATTTCCTTTTACTCTTCATCCAGGCTCTGTATTAGATCGTCCCGCTTCGCTATTTCGTTCATTCGTGTACGTGATTGCCGTCTTTTTCTTCCCTCTTTTCACTTTGCAGCGTCTCGCTTGTTTCTTGCCTGGCTCATCAGCGAAATAACTCTGGCCCCTTCCCCTCCCGAAAGAGAAAAAAGACACTCAGACTCAGAGACGACAACAGGCTTTGCGCAATACCTACTCTACTGCTAGTCAGTAATTGCTGCACGACACTCACTTTTTTTTTCCCCAACCCTCCCCCTTGATTTGAGCTCTTTTTTCCCCTTCTTTTTTTTTTCTTTCATCCCAAACATTCTTTTGTTGGCATAATTCCCCGCAGACACAACAACACACAAGACTAGCTCACAAAACTTTGTGTGTCTTGCTTGCTTTCATTGTCATATGCACCAAGACTGCACTAGATTCTACTTTGTGTATTACCTGTGCTTTTGCCTTGGACTGTGGATGAGGATACATCACTGAACCCTGGTGTGTTCTGCACTACTTCTACCCTTCACCTTCTCTAGGTTAGAGTTATAGTGGTCCTACCCTTGACCACACCCGTGTCATTTCTCGATAACCTGCAGCTTTCTCTCCGTCTGGTCATAATTGACTTTCTTCTTCTCTTGCTATTTCCACTATGGCGACCTCTCCGCCACAATCTCCAATGTCTTCTCGACCCATGAGTGCTCTTGTTCGCCCGACGCAGCCCCCCTCTTCTACTCCGCGAAGTAATAGTCGTATGAGTATGCAGAGCCAACCAAAAGTTTCTGGCAGTCGCGCTTCAGACGAAGACGGGCGCACAGCAGTGCGAGTCGGTAAGTTTACAAAGCCCATATGGCAAACGTATTTTGTCAGCTGCTATACGATCTTGTTATTCCTACCCCCCATGTTTTCCTTCAAGTATACGTATGCATGCGACACACAATGTCTTTGCAACACCTTTGGCGTTGCGCACAAAACCTACACGCCTTGTAGAATTCCCATTCCCGTCGCAACTACATGTTGTGTGACCACGAACGCGACCAGAAATGGCATTCTCACTTAAGCGGCTATGAGTAATGTATGCGACAACTAACTCATGTGTCTCATTTAGCCGTGCGCGTCCGCCCGCCTCTTAAATCCACAGATCCTGGCTTCGAGCTGATTCCCCAACGATTTCAAAAGTCTATGGTGCACGTCACCTCCAATACTAATCTTGCAATTGATTCTCCACAAGGCCGCAAACTATTTGTCTTTGACCGGGTCTTTGGTCCAGAAGTAGGACAAGATGGCATCTGGGAATATGTTAGCGAGTGTGTGACTTCATTCATTCAAGGCTACAATGTGTCTTTACTGGCCTATGGCCAGTCTGGTGCTGGAAAGTCTTTCACTATGGGTACTTCGGGCCCTCTGGAGCAGGAAGACATACAGTTGATGGGTAAGTAAAATTGTCTCGCTTGTTTACAAATGAAGAAAAAAGAGTGTAACTGACTTGACCTATTCTTATAGGCGTTATCCCCCGTGCTGCGACTGCGCTCTTTGAGCATTTGGATACAACCAACAACCGTCCCACGAAAAGTCAAAATCGCAATTCTATGTCGCATCTTCGATCACCAGCGCGGTTCCCTAGTGCAAGCGCCACTCTTGGTGATAGAGACTGGTCACTTAAGGCTACATATGTCGAGATATACAACGAACAATTACGCGACTTACTTGCACCTGAACATGTCTCCCAACAGGACCGTAGCCAGGTCACTATTCGCGAAGACACAAAAGGCAACATTATTCTTACTGGGCTCACCCAAGTAGATATCAACTCGATCGATGACCTTATGAATGCGCTTGCTTTTGGATCTTCTATCAGACAAACGGATGCTACTGCGATCAACGCCAAGTCATCACGTTCTCATGCTGTATTTTCTCTCAACCTTGTCCAGCGAAGGTCCAAAGCCCCTCGCGAACGTCGAAACTCGATTCCCGTTGAGGCCATGTCGGGTAATGAGACGACTATGACAACTGATAGCAAGCTACACTTTGTTGATCTTGCTGGAAGTGAACGCTTGAAGAATACTGGTGCTCAGGGAGAGCGCGCACGAGAAGGTATTTCTATCAACGCTGGCCTTGCTGCTCTGGGCAAGGTCATTTCACAACTTTCAATGCGACAAGCTGGTTCCCATGTGTCCTACCGCGATTCTAAGCTTACGCGTCTGCTACAAGACTCGCTTGGTGGAAACGCAATTACTTACATGATTGCCTGTGTAACCCCCCCCGAATTTCATCTGAGCGAAACTCTTAACACTGTTCAATATGCACAGCGCGCCCGCAATATTCAAAGTAAACCACGTATCCAAAAGGTCGATGATAGCAGTGACAAGCACGCAGTTATCGAAAGACTCAAGGCCGAAGTTGCTTTCTTGCGCGAACAGATCAGGAGTGCTGAGCGCTCCGTCTCCGACCGCCGTAATCCATCAAGTGACCGGTCAGATCGACCCAATGAGCGTGAAGTTGAGTTACAAAACCAGCTTTTAGATTTCCAAGAGAATTACTCGGCTCTCAGCCAGCGCCACGCAAAACTCATTGCAGAGTTAGCCAAAGCTCGTGACAATGAGGCTCTTGAGAATGAATTGATGTTGCAGCGTGAAGACGAATCTGAAATGCATGCTGCTGAACGTCTGAAGCGGTCTAATACATTTGCTCAGGCTGTCGAACAGGTGGTTTTGGAGTATGAGAAGACTATTCAATCTCTGGAGCAGTCTCTCTCCAACACTCGGGGAACCTTGTCAACTACAGAAGCTAATCTTCTCGAGAAAGAGACTAAGTGCGCCTATGTCGAGACGATCAACACACAACTTCAGGCTCGCCTACAAAAATTGATGGACCGTGAGTCAAGCACAGAAAGTTATCTGCATGACCTCGAAGCTAAATTGGACGGTCATACTTCTGGTGAGGAAAAGAACGCTACTCTCATTGTCGAGCTACGAAAGGAAATTGCCCGCATTCGCGAAAATGAGAGTACTGCAGAGGACTACATCTCTACTCTAGAAGAGCGTTTGGCCGAGGCCGACCAAGATGCCGAGTTGATGCAGCGCGAAATGGACCGCCTTGAACAAGTCATCGAGCGCCAGCGCAGTCTCGGAAAACTCGATTCTCTCTTGTACGAGTTGGATCACATTCAGACTGATAGCCGACCGGAGTCTCTTATCCACGATCCCGTCAATGGTCATGGGCGTAGGAGGTCTTCTGTCCGATCCCGGAGCCAGTCCCATGTTAGCCGCCATAGCGTGCCTGATGCGATTCTTGAGGACGAAGAGCGTGTCCATGATATGGGCCTGATTCCTGAGGACGAAGAAAAAGCTTTAGAGAATGGTGAAAAGAACAAACATCTCAATACTGAAAATCCTGATGACTATCTTCCCCAAAGCCCTGCTCAGTCTAAGTTCGTTGCCGACAAGCTTGAGTCCGTCAGTCAGGAGCTGGTTGACCTGCGTGTTGAGCACGAATCCACTTTGTCTGAAATGGATTTACTCAATGCAAAGTACGAGGAAGCTCTTCGTGCCCTGTCGGAGCTGCAGGACGTTGTTGACGAAGGTCGCCACAACAATCCCCGCCCCCGCGATTCCGTTATTTCGATGGTGTCCCCAACCAGCACACGCCCTGATTCTTTCATGTTTGACAGATCAAGTGGGATCAAGTCTCAGAGCCATTCTTCTTTCACACGCTCACTTTCATCTGAGCTATCATCAGCTTTGGATTCGCCTAGCTTGGATGCTTCTGACAATAGCGACACTATCAAGACAAATGACCACCATATCATCAAGGACGACATTGGTGAATCTATTGTTTCTGACGATACCTATGAGTCTAAGATGGAACTTGTTCACAGCACTGTTGCTGAGGTTGTTCCCTCTCCTCGCGAGACGGATGCTCCAGCTACCACTCTGCGATTGAAATCTGCGACTACTGTCGAGTCTTACCCTGTCAAAGACGAGACAGCCAAGTTTGATGAGGTTTCCCCCGAGCCTGAGAAGGAGACTGCCAATACCGCCCTCCTCCAGGAAATTCATGCTCTAAAGAACATTGCTGCTGAGAAGCAGGCCACCGAAGAGGAGCTTGCTGAGCGTTACAAGGAGCTCGAGAACAAGCATCAGGAGGCTCTGGACATGGTGGAGGAGCTCAAGACTCAGGTCAGCAAGGCTCGCGCATCAGACTGTGGCTCACCTCGGACGTCTTCGCCGGTTATTCGCCGCAAGTCTAGTCAGAACGTGATGATTATGGATCGCGCTCAGCGCTCGTTTACTTCTCTGCGGGCCATTGCTACTGAGCACCTTGAGGACAACACGGACGTAATGCAGAGTTTCGATATCAATTTGAACGCTGCAATGCACGAACTACACGTCCGATCTCAGCGTATTCAAGAGTTAGAGGCCGATGTCGCTGCTGCAAAGAAGGAAATGGAAACCAAGATGACTATTATTACGGGCCTCACTCGTGAACGGAGCAGTTTGACGGCATCACCCCGTGACATGTCGATGATTTCCACCCTTCGTGACCAACTGGAGCAAACCGAATCCCGTCTAAAGGAGATGAGCCAGAGCCACGAGGAGCGCGAAAAGGGCCTCATGGCCGAACTTGATAAGGTCAAAAAGGTTCTGGAGGAACAACAGAAGTCCCAAGGAAACATGGTTGCCGCCAAGGGTGTTGATGATCCCTCTTCTGAAAACATTGCGGAGAACGCTGAGATTATCGCCCGCCTAGAAACCGAGATTTCCGGATGGGAGAGTAAACATGCTGCTGCATTGGAATCGATGCAAAAGAGCGAGTCGGAAATGAAGAGTACCGTTGCCGATTTGGAGAAGCAGCTGGAGGATGTCAACACTCAGCTTATTAGCTATCGCGATGACACCAACAATCCTAGCCCTCTGCTTAGTGAGAAGGAACAAACCCTTATTCAGGCTTTGCGTACGGAGATTGACGAATATAAGGCTATCATTAGCTCCAACACTGCTACTATTGCTGACATGGAGGCCGCTACTCACTCCTCTCGCTTAGAGCAAGGTGCGATTGAACATGAACTAAAAGCCCACAAGGACCTGGTGGCTGCCCTTGAAGCAGAGGTTTCTTCTCATCAAGATGCCATCAAGACTCACCAACAGACTCTTGATGAGCTGAAGGCTGAGCACGCTAAGAATCTCGATGAAATGCGTGCGGCTGAACAGAAGGGCTATGAAGAGCAGTTGGAAGTTTTGCTAAATGAGCACTCGGAGACGATCCGCATTTTGGAGTCTGAGCTAGCCACTGCACGGGAAGACATGGTCAAAATTGCTCAACAAGTCGCCTATGCTTTGGGTATCCCTGTGAGCCTAGACTCTTTGGCTGACCGTATTCAAGAGTTAATTACAGAGCGCCAGACCCTTTCCGCCTCTGTTGGCAAGAGTGGTGATATGGAGAGTAGGCTGGCCACCCTTGATATGGAGAACGTCTCTCTTCGCAATGAGCTCAAGGCTGCTAAGGCGGAACTGGCGGATCTCATTCCCGAAGAGGAAGTTGAGGGAGCCGCAGGAAGCGTTCCTAAGCAACTGACGATTGTGAAGAAGCGGATGACAGACCTGGATCTGGATAACAAGAAGAACTCGCGCCTAGTTCAGGAGCTAGAGGACCAGCTACAAACCAACTTTGACCAGGTCCAGATTGCTAGTAACAGGCTGTCGCTGCTGCAATCGGAGCGCCAGATGCAGCTGGAGGAGGCGACGAGTGCGAAGGCTAAGATCCAGACAGAGCTGGAGGCTATGCGAAAAGAGCATGATATGCTCAAGACTAAGCTTGATGCTCAGATTGCTTTGACCGAGACCGTTCGCCGGTCTAACTCGAATAGCTCATCGATACACAATGGCGTTGGCCGCTCACCTCCACCTGCGATCCCGCTGCCTCCTATTCCCTCTAGTGGCGCACCTAGCGTCTCTGGAGAGCAGCCTGCTAACACCACCGGCAATTCTTCTCTTGCTCAAACGCAGAATGAACAGGAGACCAAAATCAAGACTCTGCAAAAGCATCTGGCGGCTGAGCGACAGATGACAGCCACGCTGGAAGAGGCCCTGGGTGACCTGGAAGACCAGAGCAAGAAGATGCGCACTGATGCTGATAGCTGGCGCAAGCGGGCTACCGAACTTGAAATAGAAATCAAGGAGCTCAAGGAACGTCAACAACAAACACAGGCTATGGACAACCGGTGGAGCGTGCATGTGGAGGAGGAGCGCAAGAAGCGGCAAGAGGCAGAGGCGGCACGGGCACGACTAGAAGAACGCATGAACGCGATCTCATCAGGCAAGAAGAAGAAGGGCTCGTTGAACTGCTTCTAGGTGTTTGCGGACCGAGCAATGGCTGGCAACTCTTTGAGGCTTTTGTTGCCAAAGACCTTGATATTAGCTTTGCCATTGCCGACATCTTCTGCGAGAGTTGCATCCTTTCTTTCTTCTTCTCCTGTTTATATTTCTTTGTCTTTGTTCTCTCGCCCTGTCCTTACCCGCCGGATACTAAGCCCACCAAAGCTCTCACCTTTGGCGTCACAAAACCTTTTTCAGTGTGTTTCAACAGCAATATGGATCATGATCCTGTTGATTTTGGTGGCAGCTTCTGTGCTTTGTGTGCTGCAGTATCGTGTACGTGCGTATCCGTTCTCGCATTTTGAGCAGCAGTCACTAGTAGCATCTTTGCCGCATGCATTGTGTATCTTGATGGGCGATGTGTCATTAATAGTGGCCAACTCTATATCTCCGATGCTTGCAAAATGGTGATGGTGTGACTGCATGTTCTCCCGAAGACTACATCCTCATTTGCGTGCCTGTCTGTTGGGATGTTGGTTTCATTTTCTTCTTTCTCTTGTATCTCTTTTCTTCTTGTACTCCTTTTCTTCTTGGCCACCACGTTGCTTTGTTGCCCTTATCTGCGCCCTGTTGGCTTTGGTTCTTTTGGTTGATAGATTCCCCGGATGATGTCTTTTTATCTTGGCGTTTTTTCCCTCCTTTGCGCCGTCTCATTCATTGCGCTGTGCGAAACCTTTTTGTTTCTTTTCTTGATTGATGCGAGGGCAGCTTGGGACCTGTTTCGGTGTATTTCCTGATCTCTTTGTTTGTGATTTTTCGGAGAGGATATTGAGGGGAGTTTGATATTCTGCTGTTTTGTTGTTCTTAGTTGGATTATTCGGAGGTCTGTTTTTTGTTTTACTTATGCTTAGCTTCTTGTTTTGAATTTCCTTTTCTATGTGTGTAAGTTCCATGTCTGGTAATATGATTGTGCACAAAAGGGGATAAGGGCAATGTGATTCAGGCCTTGATCTTCACGGTTCTTGGCAGTGGGTGGGATAACCAGCGACAATGGCGCAATCTTGACCCTCTTCAAAAAAGAAAAAGGGTATTATGTTCAGTGGCCAGAAGCTCTTGACTCGCTACCTACTGGTCGCTAGAATCAGACCTGTCGGTTGGTGCGATGAGTCTGGCGTTCGTGGCGTATTCCCAGGTCACGATATTAATGTGTGGTATATGTGGTGGTGCTCTGCTCTTGTGTTTGTACTATTCAATATCTATCTACTGGTTTTCCACAGCAATATGACGGCATGTTCTGGACAGAAAAAGAGTAAGAAGATGTCGTCCTCCGACACCTCTTCCGGGCAGTCAGCAGTTGCAGGCGTGCGTCTTCTTCAAACTACTCCTGTGACTTTTAAGGTCCGGCCTTGCAGCCAGGAGTCTTCTACGCTAGACGTCACCCGAGGACTTCCCTGCTCTTTCCACCACTCTTCGTACTCCGTACGCAGTGGGTAGTTGGATCTGAGGCATCTAAGCTTGGCTTGTGTGTCGGCCTGTTCATTTCCCTCTAGGCCTACATGACCTGGGACAAGACAACAAATTCCAGTGCAGTCTGGGAATCTCCCCAAGCGATGAGGAAACCAGCCAGACTGTGTGGGCATCCGAAGGCTAATGGTTTATCCTTCCACCACCCTGATGGCTACTGCTGCTACCTTGTGCGGTGTGGAGCGCAAGAAAAGCAAATGACAAAGGGCGGTCTCTCAAACATTCAGTCCTGAGCATGATGGTGTACTCCTTGAGTTGGAGTGGCGTTGCGGCAATTAGGAGCTGGCGATCGCGAAAGCTATCGTGAGAAATGGGGCGAGTCGACGACGAGGTTGATCCTCAAAGTTAGGCAAGTGCGGCCTTGAGGCTTCGCAGCTCATTTTCAAACTCGATAACAGAGTCAAAGAAAAAGGAAAGAATGAAAGACGCTTATCAGTGCCATAGGCGTCGTCCTCCAGCAGCCCGCAAGAAGGGGAGGCACCAGACCTCAAAGGTACCCCCTCCCGAGGGTTGTAAGAGACTTGATGCCTGCAGTTCCGCAACTCTAAGCATCACATCATCCGTCACTGGCAAAAAGCTTCATGGGCAAAAAGATGAGACATACAACACCGAGGATTCGCATGTGGTCACCCACCATACTACTGGTTCGGCGCTCTGTGGCTTGACTAAGGGGGAGCAGACGGGACCCCGTATTTTCCACAGGCTATGGTCGTATGTTCGTGAATTTGTGCTCTCATCGGTGTTTATAACAAAAAGAAATCTAAAAAATGGGAACATTGTAAAACATATTCAACCAAGTTACAACTGGCAGGGGTGAACGCAGGGTAGCATCAGGTCATGTGACTACGTGAACCCCTAGAAATTACCCGTAAAAGCATCCTAGTTAGAGCCTAAGGCCTCAACGCGAGTCTCGATGAAACCCACGTTTATTCCAAGCTACAGGTGGACGATACATGATGACGGAGATTTCCGGTAAGCCTTTTTCCTCTTCCCGACTCAGACGGCCTCTAATCTATCGTCTAGATGAAAACATAATCCGTATCCTCGTGTCTACCGATAACCACGTAGGCTATGAGGAACGCGACCCAATCCGCAAGGATGACAGCTGGAAGACCTTTGACGAAATCATGACACTGGCACGCACCCAGGACGTCGACATGGTGCTACTAGGCGGCGATTTGTTCCACGACAACAAGCCATCGCGCAAGAGCATGTTCCAGGTGATGCGGTCACTACGTAAGAACTGCCTGGGTATGAAGCCGTGCGAGCTAGAGTTCCTTAGCGATGCACAAGAGGTCTTTGAAGGCGCCTTCTCCAAAGTCAATTACGAGGACGAGGATATCAACATTGCTATCCCTGTATTTAGCATTCATGGAAACCACGATGATCCGAGCGGCGATGGTCACCTGTGTTCGCTTGACCTACTACAAGTTGCCGGGCTCGTCAACTATTTTGGGCGTGTAGCTGAGGCTGACAATATCGAGGCCAAGCCCATTCTGTTGCAAAAGGGCTCGACGCGGCTCGCCCTCTACGGACTCAGTAACGTCCGTGATGAGCGCATGTTCCGCACGTTCCGCGACCACAAGGTCAAGTGGTTCCGCCCTGGTGAGGCCCAGGCCGACTGGTTCAACCTGCTGACCGTGCACCAAAACCACCACGCACATACCGCTACGTCATACCTTCCCGAGAATGTGCTGCCCGACTGGATGAACCTGGTAGTCTGGGGCCACGAGCACGAATGCTTGATTGAACCGCGCAAGAATGCCGAGACGGGCTTCCACGTCATGCAACCGGGATCATCGGTAGCCACGTCGCTGTGTCCTGGCGAAGCTGTTGCCAAGCACGTTGCTATCGTCAATGTGCGCGGCCGCGAGTTCACCGTCGACAAGTTGCCGCTACGCTCGGTGCGGCCATTCGTCATGCGTGAAATTGTACTTAGTCAAGAGCGCCGCTTCAAAGGCCTAGACCGTGTAGATGCACGCAAAGACATGCGTCTTGAGATCACCAAACGACTCATGGAGGTGGTTGACGACATGATTCGCCAGGCAGCAGATGAGTGGCTCGAGATGCACCCCGATGAGACGGCTGAAAGCATGCCCCTGCCTCTTATCAGATTGAAGGTTGAGTACTCACCGTCGGAAGAGGGCGGGAACTATGATGTAGAAAATCCGCAGCGCTTCTCAAATCGGTTTGTGGGCCGTGTGGCTAATACAAACGACGTGGTTCTTTTTCACCGGCGCAAGACGGCCGCAAAAAAGTGTGAGTATATTGCTGCTATTTTATCCTTCATTTGCTTACTATTTTCTGTGCCCTTCCCTATGTTTCTGTCTTGCTTCATATGCTGATACCCACACAGCTTCCAACAATTCAAAGGCCAACCTCCCTGACTCAACTGAGCTCTCAGTTGAGTCCGGTGTCAAAGTTGATGTTCTTGTGCAAGAATTTCTCCAGGCCCAGTCTCTTAAAATTCTCCCACAAGCGCCATTTGGCGATGCTGTCAATCAGTTTGTCTCCAAAGACGACAAACACGCCATGGAACACTTTGTCTCTGAGTCGCTCTCTGGCCAGGTGCAACAAATGCTTGCGCTCGACTCAGATGACGATGATCTCGATGCCGCCATGCAATCCTATCGGGCTCAGCTTGATGAGAAGTTTGCTGCTGGCGCCTGGTCTATTAGTGGAACACGCCGTCGCATTCGCGAAAAGCCCCGCGGATGGGACTCAGACCTCGAGGGACATTGGGAGGACCAGCCCGAGGCTCAAATGGCACCTGATGAGGCAATGGATTCAGACACTGAACAACCGGCGCCAGCCACGCTTCGCGGGAAAAGAAGGACCGCTGCACCGGCAAGAACAACGACGGCCAAGACATCGGCCAGAAAGACGGCAGCACCCCGCGGCAGAGCTACAAAACAGGTAGTTATCCCCGAGGATGATGAGGTCATGGACGATCTCGACGACGAGCCGGCCCCAGCACCGGCGCCAACGCGTACGGGGCGGGGAAGCAGAGCTGCAGCTGCCGTTGTGCCGGCTGCACGACCGCGGGGTGCAGGGTCGCGGGGTGCAGCGGCAAGTTCTAGTTCTACGTCTACGACTACAACTACAAGACGTACCGCAGCAACGCGGCAGAGCACGCTGAGCTTCTCACAAGGCCGAGCTGCAAGCAGTAGAGCAACCAAGAAATCCAGGGAAGTGATGGAGATTAGTGATGACGACGTGGAGGATGACGACAATGAGGACGATGATGATGAGGATGACGACGATGGGTTCGAGCCGCCGCCGACTGCAGCAAGGAGCCGGCGACGGTAGAGCGGGGCTAAAGCCGTAAGTGGCGAGGCGAGGGAGCGAGGGCCAAGGGGTAAGAGAGACAGACGTTGGTATGAATCCAGATCAGATCAGATCGGGTCTAAGTCGAGTCTTACGTGTAAGGCATTCTCTAGCTCCCTTTTTTATTTTTCTCCTAGCCATCTAAAGGTTGGTGTCTCAGATGGCGTCGTGGATCGGAGGACACACATACATGGTAACTGAGGAACAGTAGACAAACTGGCTTGGTCTGCGGATCTGATGCACGGAGGGAGCAATCAGCTTATAAGGAACCAGCCAATAGAGTTGGGTCTAGACATGATGCTGTGTACAGACTTTATGTCTTGAATAAACACATGGCACGACAATGGGAAAGCTGCTAGGAAGGAGAGAGGGAGAAAGGAGAAACTTGTTCAGCCATGGCTGCTCACATCAGCCGGAGCTGCTGTGGAACTTGTTGGCCTGTAGACGGGGGCGGGCTTCTTCATGGCGGCGGTCACGTGGGAACAACAAAACAAGAGAGCTAGGGCGGTGTGGAAGAAGCTTTGGCAGAGGGTGAACTGAACGACAAATAACAAAGTTAATAGCAGAGATAGTACGGAGAAAAAGTAGAAAAACATGGACTAATACAAGGAACAGTGTGCAGAACATGAAACAGGGGAAGTGGTAAAAAAAAAAAGACTGAAAATATCAGTGCATTATTTACGTGTTCAGGGGCGGCTTTAAGGCCTACCAAACAAAGAAAACTAGCAGAAAATCTGCAAAAAATCCCCAAAAATTGAGGGGGAAAAGGAAATAATCAGACAGGGACGTAGCAGCGCAAATCTTGTTTTAGGGCAGTTTTGCTTGACATATGGCGTTTGACACAGCCGGTTAGCTCTCTCTCTTCAGGCCCTCAAGGCCACGAGATGCTGCTCACAGGCTGGCATCCAGCTACAGGCTGCCTCTACAGGGCTGGCCACCCCTACGTGCGCTATAAGCCCACTACAAGCCACGGCCCCACCCACTATTTACGGCAAGCTTTGGCGGCTGTTTTCCTTGCATTAGACGCCCTTGTCTAGTTGACGCGGCGCGAAGATTCGGCCTTGCCTTGCCCTGGCCTGGTCTGCTGTTGTAGTAACAGCGCCTCGTTCTAAAATAACCTGTCCCCAAGCCCAGCCTTGACGCCATCAAATTTAGACTGTTTGTAGCTGGGCCACAAATGCCAGAGACCTTCCCAAAAATACAGTGGCTGGAGGCTCTAAATAATAGGAGAAGCCAGGGTCTGGGTCTCTGATTCATTGTCCCAGCGGGAGAAGCTGCTGATGCAGACCCTAACTCCATCTGGGGAAACCCTAGGCTGCAGAATGCACAGATCAAGATAAACATAAACATCTGCCCCACCAGGACCATTTGAAACAAAGGGCGGCCAAGCGGAGTGCTCCCTCTTTGCAATGTGTGCTAGACGAGACAATAGCGTGCATCTTCTGTTTTGCCTGATTCTCCCTCTTTTTCTGCCTTTCAATCTATCTCACCCTCTCAGCGGCCGCCCTGCTACACCGTTTGAGCCTTCTTGTTTATCCATGCGCATTGCAATTCGCTGATCGCCATGCTATTCCCCTATTCCCTGGCATTGGATGACAAGACGCAATTCCTACTTTCCTGTCTGTAGGCGGTGGGAAGACCAACAAAAGTTCAAAAGTCATTGAACTTGTTCTTGCTCAAGAATAGCAGTAGGGAGTGGTGTTTTTGCCTTTGTGTGGGTGTAAAGTGGAGTCGGTCCGAGGGTCGCTTCCAATCCTTCGCCCTTGTTCTTGGATTCTCTTATATCACGCATTTTATCTTCGCTGTTGGCGACTAGCACTCAAAAAAGCTTGTCGCAACTTGTTGCTACCATGGCTTGTTCTGTCTTCTGTCAGGCCACTCCGCTGCTGCTGCAGTTCCGCCATGCTGTTGCACCACTGTCAGAGGTGCTTGTTCTAGATGCTTGCATCATTTGGGCGGGCCATCAGAAGTACCTTTTGCTGAAGATCTGGCCTGGGAGCTTTCCATCTGTCTTTTTGCCTGCCGTTCTTTTTTGGTAAATGATATACACCCCCATGACGTTTTGTTTGCATTCTTTTGGCCGCGGTTTCTTCGTATCCAGCAGAGCTAGAAACCCCGTTGATCGAGGAAGAGGGAATGATGCTGGTCTGTCGTCCTTGTATATACACACGTACATACGTAAGTACAAGTACATGTCGACATGTACTTGTACGCACGCACGCGCCCTGGAAACATAGCACGTCTTCTCCCATCTGTCTGCCTCTGTAGCAGTTACTTGGCACAGCCAGACAGGCGTGCCTTCCATGTTGTCGTGCTGTGTCGCTTTTTTTGGTCTTCGCTTAATCCCTGCCCCTTGCATTCTTTCCTTCCCCCTGGCTGTTGCCTTTGTAGCGCAGCTTCCTTGCTTCCTTTGCAGCTTCCTTCTAAACTGGGCAGTCTCCTCCTGCTTCTTGCTTCTTGATCCCGTCTTGGCTGTTGCTGTTGCTATTTCTTTTTTTTTTTTTTTTTTCTTTTTTTTTTTCCTTTTTTTTTTTTTCTTGTTTCAGAAGCGTTGGGATGGAATTCGCATGGTAAATGCTATTTGGGTGGGAGGAGGTAGACACGGATGAAATAGTTCGCATATTTATTGTAATGTCTGTTGATGTTAA
>JAZBQP010000233.1:0-40073 GCA_038407015.1 Ceratocystis ficicola
GTCAAGCAATCGGTCTTTTGTGTTGTGTTCTAGGATCATGTCCAGGCTTTTTTTTCCTTTTTTTTTTATTTTTTTTTTTTTTTTTTCCCTTCTCTCCCCCCCCCCCCCCCCCCCCAAAAAAAAAAAACAAAGCCTGGCCTAGCCTCAACTTGTCTCTCCCTCGTCCTTTTAGCGCCTTTACCTGCCTTAAAGTCCTTTCTTTTTTTTTTCCTCCTCCTCCGTTTTGTTTCTTTATCAATCGCGCCAAAACAAGGTCGAAACTGCTGTTCTTCTTCAGCTGCAGCCTTCAGAGACTCGGAGCCTCAGAGACTCAGAGCCTTCGCACAAGAGAAACTTCAGCGATCAAGCGACTCCAAGATTTTCATAGTCAGACAAACAACAGGCAGCTCAGCCTCAGCCTCGCATCTTCGTGCGAGAGCGCTCCCACAGAATCACAATGATGTCGACTCCACGGGTCGGGCCTCGTCCTGAGATTGGCGATGTTCTCTGGGTAGTCCGTACGTACCCAATAATGGCTCTGATTGTACAGAGCTATCGCTCGCAATCCTCGGCCACGTGCCTTCGCTACAATTCCTGCTAACCTCAGTCGCGTAGATGACTTCCAGGCCCGCACATCCGATGAACTCACCCTCATCAAAGGCGATCTGATCGAGCTTATCGAGCGAGACGATGAATTCGGCGATAGATGGTATCTTGGCCGCCATCTTGGCAATGGCAACACCGGCCTTTTCCCCGAGGGTGCGTCCATCTCTTTCTTTCCCTTCTCCCTCATTCTCTATCGCCTCTATCGCTAACCACCCCCCCCCCCCCCCCCCCGCCTACACCCAGCCAGCGCCCAAAGATCAGCTGCGCGGCAATGCCATCAAACCCATGACCCCTCTTTTGGAAATCTCCAGTGCCACCGACAACAATCCCATTTCTAGCCTCGATGCTAGCGCCACTGCCGCCACTGCACCTTCCACTACTGTCAACCCAACCGCGAGCCAGCAAGCCCCTTCCTCAACCGTATCCATACCCAAAATCTCCACCCCGGCCAGCACCACATCTACATCAGCGCCCACAACACTTCCCCAAAAGGACAGCCAAGTGCTTCATGATACCCTCAATGTTATTGACGAGCACATCACGAACTTGAGATCGCCTCCTAGCATTAACGCCTTGAACGTTGGCAACGACTCTGGCAGCGAGTACAGCACCCAATACGACCATCGCATGTCGTACATCCACGGCGAGGAAACCGATGAGGAAGAAGGCGACGTTGCCCACACCCGCGCTGACATCATGGCGTGGGGTCCAGACGATGTGGCCGAGTACCTGTTTACGGCTGGCGTTGAAAAGCACCACTGCGAAATTTTCCGCGACCAGGAAATCACCGGCGAGGTTCTCCTCGAAATGGACCAGAGCTCGCTCTTCATCAAGGCCTTTGACCTCGGCTCTGTTGGTCGCCGTCTTAAGACCTGGTCTAAAATCAAGGCCCTGCAAGACGAGGTTGCCTCAGCCCAGGTGCCCTCCGGACGACGAACAACCGCCTCCAACTACGGCAGCGAGGCTGGCTCCGAGTACCCACGAACTCGCAGCCGTACAAACACCGTCACTAGCACAGGACGCCCCGATGACCGCCTCTCCTTAATCCAACCCAAGCACATCGTCACTACCAGCACCATGACCTCCAATAGTAGAGTCGGGTCGTTCCCTCTGCGCTCAGCGCCAGCATCTGCCATGTTGCCCGAGAGTCCAACCCACCACTACAAGCGCCCGTCGGCTGCTTCTATTCGCGACATGAATCACACACGCAATTCCTTCTCTGAGTATCGCTCGCCGTCTTCCCTCTCTAAAATGGCCCCGCCGTCCTCATCGTCTAGCACTGATCACAGAAAACAACCCTCGTTCGACAGAAACTGGACTATGGGCGGTGCTTATAGCACTCCTCGGCCTCTTTCCTCCACCGGACTCCAGGACATTGTAGCCCAGGGACAAAAGTCTCACACCCCTGCCCATGGCGCCGTCCCCGACTCTGGCATTGAAATGGACCGTGGCTACTTTTCAGGAACTGACAGTGACGCCAAGCGCAGCCTTAAAAACATGCTCAAGAAGCGCGACAGCTCTCATGGAGTCAGCTATACCGAGGAGCAGCGTATGCGCTCTGCTACAACTACGAGCCGCCACTCGCGTTATGGCAGTGTTGACCTCCAAGATCCCAACCAGACTGCCTCGCAAAAGTATTATGGCGTCCAGAGTGGTAGCCACCACAAGACCAACTCCACTGCCACTACCGAATCCATAAAACCCCCTCCTCCTGCTAAAGACCACCCGCCGACTGTGACCAAGCTCGATAGTTCTACCACAGCTGCAGCACCGATCTCACCAGCCTCCAACTCTCACAAATCCCCGCATGAATGGCTGTCCGCCATGAAGCCTGGCCACCGGCATTCTGGCTCCAACAGCGGCAATGGCCTCCGCGCAATATCCGACTCGGTATCCTCGCCGTTTTCCAAGTTTGCTTCGTCCACTGCTGCCAATGAGTCGTCTCCCCTCGCTTCCCCAATTACGCGTACGGGTTCTAGCACTGCCTCTGCTGGCCGCAGCTTTGAGCTTGATTCGCCCGATGCCACTAAAAGCGCGGCGGCCTCGACGGTTTCAGGCAACAGTCGCACCAACGTCAAGAGAAAGAACAAACAGGACACCAGCGCGTACCAGCGCGGCTTGCTCAAGGTCAGCCCCCGCGAGGCCATGAAGGACGCCGATTACAGCGGATGGATGAAGAAGAAGAGCTCCAACCTGATGACCACGTGGAAACCGCGCCTGTTTATTCTCAAGGGCCGCCGTCTCTCATACTACTACAGCGAGGATGATGACCAGGAAAAAGGCCTTATTGACATCTCCTTCCACCGTGTGCTGCCTGCCGATAACGAGCGGCTAACAGGCCTACACGCTACACTGACTGGAGCTGGCAATCCTAGCGGCAGTTCCACCGAGATCGGAGCCAACGGTGAAAAGGGCGATGACGGCATGTTTATTTTCAAGCTCACGCCACCGCGCGCCGGACTTTCACGTGCCGTCAATTTCACCAAGCCCACAGTGCATTACTTTGCTGTGCCCAACCTTGGCCAGGGTCGGCTGTGGATGGCGGCCCTGATGAAGGCGACTATTGAGCGCGACGACACCCAGCCCGTCACCACTTCCTACCAGCAGAAGACTATTTCATTGGCCAAGGCCCGTCAGCAGCGTCATCGGCCTCCGGAGCTCCGTGATGAAAGCGCCGCGTTGGCCTCTGAAGCTGCCATTGCAGAGAATGGGCCTATCATAGACATGCCGAACAACGGTGTTGGTATGGACAACCTGGTTCCACAGAGTGCATAGACTGATTTTGCGAAGTGTGAAGTGGGATGGTATGGTAGCGATCCTTGTGTCTTTATTGAGTTGATACATGTCTTGTGATGTTCTTTTCGTTGATTGCTTTTTTTTTTCTTTCACTAAACCTTCACTCACCTTTCCACCACTCATACACACACGTCTTCTCTCACGTCATCTTGGCTTGCGGCCTTGTTTTGTTTCCTTTGTCGAGACTTCTTCTCGCCAGCTTCTTTCCTTTCCTTCTTTCCTTATTTTTCTTTCGTTTTACCCCTTTATTTATCCCTTTTCTTCCGACAAGCATTTCTGCATTCTCCCTCTCTTTTTTTTTTTTCCTTTGTCCTTCTATGTTCTCTTCGAGAGGCTCTTTATTTTCTTTTTGTTCTCTCTTGTGTTCCTTTCTATTATATCCGCCTCTCTATTCTCTTTTCTTCCAATATCTCGGTTCTCGTCCTCCTGTTATGGGCTTCATATTTCATCATCCCCCCTCGTTCTTTTTCTCCGTCCCTTTTCTTTTCGTCCTTATAGTCATGTCGCTTACATGAGCCAACGATGATGGGACAGCTCTTATTATTGTCTTTTGTTTCGCCTGCTCCGTGTGCTGCTGCTGCTGTTGTTGTTGTTGTTGTTCTGTATGAATACCATTCTAGATCAGATTCTTTTCTTTTTTTCTTCCAAAGTGTTTCTCTCTTGTTATTATGTGCTGATTTGTTTCTGTCCTCGTCCATCCGTGCTCTCTCATAATGATTGTCTGTATAATGTACCTCTGAGACGCAGTCATGTCTAGTCACACGTACCTGATACCTCCTGTCCGCACTCAGCTGCACACTCGCCCAAGGTCCGCCAATTAGCGTGAGGGGTAGCAGGTTTCGCGTACACCATGCATCAGGCTATGCATGTGGATGCTCCATACGCATGCTGCATCATACACTGTACACGTAGGTACTTCAGTGTTGCACAGGAACGGCCCCACAAAACCAGCAACGCGTTCCTACCTTTGGACACGGCCCATTCTCGGGTGAACTATTGTGCGGAGGCAGTGCGGGGAAACAAAGAAGCCCGCAGATCAACAATCCGGGTAGAACCAAACAAGGAGGCAAAACTAGCCTTACAGAAAAGCAATAGGCCAGGTAGTAGGTAATAATATCCACAGCATTGCAATACAAAAGGGGCTTCCTCCATTTTTTTCCAAGGTTGCAAGTTCGTCTGTATGGTATCTAGCACACGCACACACATTCAAAGACTACAACCACGCCAATTCTCTTCAACACACTAACATCCATCATGCCTACCACGCTCATCTTCGGCGGCAACGGTAAAGTTGCGCGTCACTTGACCCGCCTCCTTGTCACTCCCACTGGTGCTGTTGCTGGTGCCCCCAAGGCCCAGCACACCGTGTATAGCATCATCCGCGACCCCGCACAGTCTTCAGCATTGACCGATCTGGGAGCTACCCCACTCGTACAGTCCATCGAGTCAGCCACTGTCGCCGAGCTGGCAGCCACCATCCAGAAGGTCAACCCTGACTTCGTGGTCTGGAGTGCTGGTGCCGGCAGTGGTTCGTCTCCGGAAAGAACCCAAGCAGTTGACCGCGACGGCGCCATCAAGCTGATGGACGCGCTGGCTGCTGCACGCCCCGCCGGCTCCACAGACACCGCCGCTGACGACATCGCCGCTCGTCGCTTCATCATTGTCAGTGCCGTCGACGTCCGCGATCGCACAAACAAGCCCGAGCCAGCATGGTATACTGAAGCAGATAGTGCACTGAGCACGCGCGTGTGGAATGCCATAGGAACATACATGGAGGCCAAGCTAGGAGCTGACCGGTCACTTTATACGGACAATGCGCGGCGTCGACTGGCCTACACCATTGTGCGGCCCGGTGGGCTCAGCGATGACCCGGGTACGGGCAAGGTGCGTGCGGGCCGTGTTGGTCTAACGGGATTCATCCCCCGCGAGGATGTAGCGCGAGCTGTCGTAGCATGCATTGAGAACCCGCAGACGGTCGGGCTAGCTATTGACTTCCTTGGTGAGGGCGAGGGCGCAGAGCCGTTGGAGCAAGCCGTCGAAAAGGTCGCCAGGGAAAGAGTGGACTGCTTCGAGGGTTTCTATTAGGCTCGTGATCAGGGGGGAGAGGAAAGCTGTAGATAGGGTAAAGAACAGAGTGTAGGGAATGGTAGGGTACGAGGATGGGCTGTTTAGGTTGGACGAGTTGGCTGTCGTACCACCATCGCGAACAGAAACAACGGCCTACTATCCGTGTCTCTGAATTTCTGCGTTTCTGCACTCCTTTGCTTTTTATACCTCTATACTACCATCTCTCCGACATTCCCTTAATAGAGTCTTACATGCACCATCAACTGTTCCACGGCCATGGACACATGGCACCCACCCATCCAGCTCACGAACAACTTTTAACCACATCCACACATGATACCCAGTGCACACACCAAAACCGGTCGTCACAAACCCTCAACACTACTGTCGTGTTCCTGTATCATCCCACTTTGGCTGGTCGACTGTCATCTTGCCCGCACCGAGACACGGGTCTCTGGTGGTGGTTGTGTTGCGTGCTTGTGGCGAATGAGACATGTCAGGTCAGACAGCCAAGAACAGCAGTGACAAGCTACTGTGGCTGTAGAGACAGACCTCGGGTTTCAGGCACGACAGATGGTAGCAATATCCAGCAGGCGCAATTGCGCGCAAATTTGCACTTGGGCCCTATATTCATACGTACACACGTAGATGATTGCGTCGTGTTCAAGTTCAGAAATTGCCTTCTCTTGCCTCTCCATCCCCGCCCTTGTCATCATTCTCTTCTTGCCTCCTTGCCCCACGATAAGCCCAGCCCACCTGCAGTGCGGTGATATACAGTGCCCAACGCAACGCAGCGCCTTGTCTTTTTTTCCAGTCTGACAAGCAATAGCTACCCATGCATGTCATATGGCGCTATGGTTTAACAGCCTAGGAGGAATGAACTAGTACCAATACACACATATTGGTATGGGGAGGAGATCTGAGCACACGAGAGCTAGTTACGCGAGTGGTTGTCCAGAAGCACAGATCCTCTGTTTTGTCTCTAGTGATGGGCCTCCCTTTCTTCGCCTCTCCTCTCCCCTTGGCTGTTCTTCTTTTTCTGGAAATCTGCTTATTCTTTGTTTTTGTTGTTCTTTCTTATCCCTTCTGACGCTAAGATGCACCTCGCCTTTTCCGACTCTCCCTTGTACCGGCCATGCCAGAGACGAAAGGGAGGCATGTAACGAAGGGATAACAAGAAAATAAAAGAAAATAAAAGCCAAAACTACGCCCAGTCCAAGGAAAAAAAGAAGACGTGATAGACTTTACCCTTAGCTTGGCTTGGCTTGTGTTGCCCTGGCCCAGTCTATGCTTCAATGTGTTGTGGACGTGCACACACTACCGACGACCTATTCACATGCAAATGAAGCCAAGATGATGGTTGATGTATGGGCTGAGCAAAGGCAACAAGAGACGAGACGAGACTATGGAACAATAATAACAAATAGCCGGCCCAAAGCTTCTAGGCAGTGCAGAGGAGAGACAGACAAAGGGACGACAAGAGAAGTTGGAGGTCCCTGCAAGACTAAAAGATGGCTCGTGTCTTTGGCTGAGTCCTGTTTCTACTTCAATGTCCACAGGCCAAAGCCCAAGCCCTTTCAAAGAAAAAGCCACGGCCATTGCCGCACTCAAAAAGAGATGTTAAAATGCTTTTCAAAAAAAAAAAAATAGTAGATATAAAACATGGAGCGAAATAGCAGCTCTGGATCTCAACAGAGCAACATGCTAAAGGCCGAGAGCGGGAGCAGGGCTACAAGCCTCGTCTCCAATCTAGTCACATTCTTCTTTGTTGATGGTGTGGACAACATTATGCTAGTCTATCCGTTCTAGTGCTCTGGACCATATGGCGTAGAGAACGTAGAGTGGCATTCAGGTGACAAAGACCTTGCTCGGACCTTCGTCTTAAACAGTTTCCCTCTTCTCAAGTCGCTGTTCGCCCCAATGGGGTCGTAAGCTTACGGGCAAGGGTCCAGAACATTCGGGCATAGCTAGAGCTTCTCGCCTTTGTTAGCTACAAGCTCGAGAGCCTATAAAGGAGAAAAAGATGTGACGAACTTGTGCTAATGCAAGGCGGGATGCCGGCACTGCACTCCATGCATGATATGTACAAGATATGTACAGACATGTGCATATATTGAGTTGCAATATAGCATACATACATGTAGCACAGGGACAACGTACCACGAGTGCGTTGATGTGCTCAGTAATATGGCCAGACATGCTCGCCAATACATGAACAACAGGTCCAACGCGCTTTTACCCATGAACCTGGGTGCTTCCTGTCTCTCACCTACAGCCTAGTATTGCCACTAATGAATCCCCTATCTTCACGCCCGAAAAGGCAAAGTGTCTAATAGCCCGTCTCCTCTCGCCGAAGCTATCGATTCAATGGGGACGGGCTAAATACTATTCTTTGAGTAGGAGCTTGGTATAGGGGGGCCGCAAGTAGCGCAGGAGAAAAGAAGGCCTAGAGATACCAGCGCAATAATCGCAGGTCCGACATGCCTCTTTCCTCAGGAAGAAATTCTCCTTGTTGTTTTGATTGCACATGGACATTGAATAATGCAACATCTATAGCCAGATGTTTCCAGAGAAAAACTTCCTGTTCTTTCATTACCTTCACAAAAGGCCCTACGATATAGCCAAGGGCCATCGAGAAGCCCCTTTGCTTGCTTCTGATTGTATTCTACAACAAGAAGCTGAAAACACAAGCTGAAATTTAAGGTTTCTGTTCGCAATGCAATAATAAGAATGAAAACAAAAAAAAAACGAAGCAAAATGAAACAAAGCAACGCCACAAGAGCTGAAAAATGGCTTCCTCCATGTCCCTATCTTCTCTCTGCCCAAGAGAAGAGGGCTTTTTATTGCTCGTAATTGGCATGTCTTCTCGAGCTGAACGGACGCAAAGAGGCCAAAAGACATCCAAAACGCTGAGAACCTTGTGACTTGTCCAAAGAGAAAAGATCTTGCGACTAGCGACTGCATCACACAAAGCTTGCTCAGGGGAAGCTTGCTTTGAATGGCGCGGAAACCCTAGCTTTGCGCTGTCTAACCCTACTTGTCCGTGTAAGTCGAGAACAACGGTTGACATGCAGCTGATGAAACCTGAAATTCGACTTTGCATTTCCCAGAATGTGCACATAGGAACGCCAGGTTTAATTTGTTTTAGCCATCAAAGGGAGCCGCAGGAAACAGCCAAAAGAAAGGGCGCGCCACAAAAGAAACGGGAAACGCGAACGAAGATTCCAAATTGTTCCATGACTGTCTTTGCCTTGCCCTTAGGAGGAACAGGGTGTGGAGGTCAAAAGTGAAGCTTGGAAGGGAGGAAGTGGGAGAAGTGGGAGGAAGGGAAAAGCAGAAATTAGCGGTTGTGAGGGTAGAAGGCCCAAGAGTGGGCGGCAAACGAAAATGCAACGCTCAATGGTGTTGAATTAGAGGGGGAGGCAGCGGGTGCGGACGTGGAAGCGGCATGGGCGAGGGAGCAGGGGCAGGAGCAGACAAGGCCAGGCTGGGCCCGCTACATCCACGACGAAATAAACGTCTTATCGACCTGGAGTCTCTTGGCCTTCTCTGTCGCTCGTACCGCCCGCCCGCCCTTGTTATTGTTGTGTTAGTTTGTCAAACATACAACATTCGACGCAACTCTGCGCAACATGCAGGCTAGACCTAGGCTAGGCTCGGCCTTGTCGGTGTCTGTGTGTTGCAAGAGAGAAGAAGGAGAAAAAATAAGCAACACAAACACGGCCCTGCCCTTCTGCTCTCCTCAGACACGAGCGAGATATGAAGGAGGGCCAGAGGACAAGGCCCAGTTGCTGTAGTTTTCTGGGGGGTTTCCTTCCAGAAGCGTTTTTGGCAGTCCTCAGGCTAGAGGCAGGACTCTTGTTTTGTCCTCTTCTCCTGATCGTTTTACGCATGGTGTCCTTTTTCTTTGCCTGGTCGGTCGTGGCCAGAGGACATGTTTAATTTGATTTAATTTAATTTGCATTAATTATTTTATTTTTGTGTCCTGTGATTGGCTGCTCTGGGCTGTGACGTATGTTGCTGACATCCGGGGGGATGTGGGGTTCTTTCCTTGCTTGGCTGTGCTATGCTTTTCTTTTCTTTTTTTTTTTCTTTTTTCACCTCTAAAGCAACCTTCTTTTGTTCACCCTAATTTTTTGCTTGTCTTTCTCTCTTCTTTGGGCGACCATGCGCCTATTTGCCAAAACTAGAGGTCCAAAGCCCAGACTTATCGAGTTGTGTTAAGCCGGCCAGCCACTCCTTAGAATTGCGACGTCAAGTCCCCAGCTAAAGCTCTAACTGGCTGCCTTCTCCTCCCTTTCCTTGCATATGCAACATGAGATATGGCATAAGAATGGCTGTCATTACGAAAATCATTTGCCGAAAGGGAGGCATGAAAAAGAAAAAAAAATAATATAGAACAAAGACTTCAGATATTGGAGTCCTGACATCTCGCAGCGTAGGGGATGGGATGCCCAGAAAAAGAGGCTCCACAGCCAGCCAGGGTCTGTCCTCTCCCCGTTGCAGTGCAGCATGCAGTACAACGCTTCCATGTACGTGTTTTATGACTTGTTGAAATGCGAATATGTACAAAACCCTTCGTGTATCTGTAACACGCAATTTGCGGCAACAAAAACCTGCATATGAATGTCTTTTTCTGTACGCACTAGCGCAAGGTACCGCCGGCTTGTACCTAAAGCATTTCTGTGTGCTGTACGTTCATCCTCTAGGATCATGTGACCAGACCCGCTTCCCTTTCCTTCACCCACCCAGCTCACGAAGCTGATGTCCAAGCAAAAAGTAACAGCTACAGCTGCACGGCAAACAGGGAAAATGCATCTTTTAATGCGATCCTGGAAGGATAGGCAGTCAGACGGATGAGAGAGATATTTTTTTAAAAGAAAATAAGAATAAAAAGAGCACAATTGGGAAGGATTGCTGTCGGGGGAAGATACCTTCAGGGTACTTCGGCCAAGGCTGCGACGATCATTCTTGACTAAGTACCCAAAAAGTCCTGGTACATCGCGAAACCTCCAATGCCGCTCTGGCTCCAGTGTCTTTGTCCTCGTTTGACAGTGCCTAGAAACACCCCATAACACGGACAAGCAGGTATCAGGTACCACAGCCGGCCCAAAAATAGAGGGCAGAAAAAGCCAGCTACCCAGCAAAGCACAGCAAAGGCATGTGAAGCTATCTAGGCTAATGGCGCAGTGACCTCCGCCCAGGGGTCCTCCAATATTATGTACAGCTAACTGTGGATACCCGCATCAATCATGCATATCCCAGCGACTCTGAGGGTTTTGGTGCTGGACTTCTCGAAATCAAACAGCAGCTTGAAAAAGAATGTGAACAAACCATAGAGACCACCCCCATCTGCTATGCCTGTGTAGAATAGCATCCTCCTCACGAGCGTGCTGTGCCAACTTTGGCCTTTACAGCAGTCAATCATTTGTAGGTGGAAAGGCTTCTCAGTAATTAGGGTGCTTGCCTGATCTGGATTTTCCTGCGTCGCATTTTGTGTGTGGTGTCAACGCCTTTGTGACATCAGAGCTTTTGTGCCCGTTTGATATTTGGCCGTGCTATCCAGAGATCTGCCTGGAGTTCTTTCCCATCTTGACCAAAATCGCCCAGAGATTTACCTTGAGCTCTTTCCCGGTTGACAAATTGATGGTCAAGATTTTCGTCGGGATTGTCCGTATTCTTTCTGCTTGTGTGCTGGCGTCTCTGTCTCTCCATCCCTCTACCATCATCCCTTCTCGCTACCCCGCTTCACACAATCAACTCATTCATGCATTATTACAATTGGTTCATCACCAAGCCGCTTTCTTGCTTGTCTCTTCTCTCCTCCTTGGTTTTCGTCAAGGTCCTGCATGTGTCCTGTCTTGTCCTGACTTGCATTGTCTGGATATTAATCAGACCTTGTCTTGCTTGACAACTTGACGTGAAAGGGCCTTCGTCTTGTCTCGCCCAAATTTTGTTTCACTTGGGGCTTCGCCCTGACAAGTTGTCTGTCTGTGCCCCAATTCCTCATTTAAAGAAGTGCTGAGCTTGCTGGAGCTGTCTGTACGTAGTCGTGCTGCATGGAGCCAGCCAGGGCTTGGTTTCTTTGTGCTTTTGGGTTGCTCTGGTCTGCCCTCTGCTCCTTGTCTTTGCCCTGGCTGTCTCGTCGTCTTCCTCGCTGCTCCGTTCCCGTAGCTCATCCTACTGACAACCGACTCGTCCAGCTTGCATCCCGGACTCTACAGGCCAACAACTCCTAGATTTCTCTGGCTTGTCCTTTCTCTTTTTTTTTCTGATGCTTTTTTTTTTTTTTTTTGCCTCCCGATCATAAGTCTCAAATTCGGGGTTCCATCGTTCCACTACTTACTACGACACTAAACTCGACCGACCTCCTGATTCTTCCCAAAGTTGTACTGGTCTCTTGCATCAGGGTCGGCATTGGCCTGGATCACACCCACCAAAACACAAACAAATTCCCGTCTCTGCAATAGCAATCTCGCTGGCTTTGTTCTTCGCGCGTGTATGGCCTTCCGTCGCATTGCATTGCGTTGCTTTCTGCTCCTCCCCCTCGCCCATATATTCAGCAGCTTGGAGAACAACTAAGAACAAGCCAGCAAAGAAGAAGGAAAAGAAGAAGAAGAAGGGCTAATCCCTGAACAGGAAAGCTTTGGTCTCCATCCTACTATATTACCGCCCCCTCCTTAGCAAAAAGGCAGGTTTCAAACGCTAGGAGTAACATTCCCTTTTGGGTTTTTGCTCTTGGCCTCCAGGCTATTAGGAATTGGTTTGTTGTTCCTCTTGCTTTTCTTTCGTTTCTATTGTAACATGTTTTCTTTGTAAGCAGTAGAAGCAGGCGCTCTGCACTGGTAGCACCAGCACCAGCACCAGCACCAGAACCAGCACCAACACCAATGCCAGCACTACCATTGGCACCAGCCAAGTCCATATACCCAACACAGCCGCCTACCAGAGGTGGCCGTGCTTCTAGAGGCGCCCTTTCATCCCTTTCGATTTTGCATTTTCTTCTTTTTGGCCACTCTGCTGACTGAATGCAAAGCTTATTCTATCTAAACAAGATTCTCTGAATTCCTGCCCTGGCTCTAGTATCCTTCCTCAGCTTCTTCTGCACTCCACCTCTCCCTGGACCCGGACTAGGTTTTGCAATAGCCTGCTCCCTTCTTGTCTCTCTTTTCTCTTCTTTCCTCCTTCTCTCTTTGCGTTATGCAAACGTGCAAGTCAAGTCTATCTAAACCAAATCTAACAGGGCACCCTAACCTTGTCCACAGCTAGACCTAGACCGACCAAGCCAAGCCAGAACTCAGAACACAGACCCGGTCGGCCCCAAGCAAGCCCCGATCTTTGCGTCTTTATACTCACATAGCTATATACTACATGCTACATGCTGCAGGTCGACACAAGACGTTAACAAGACCACAAAGGCAAGAGGAAAAAGAGAATCCGAGCGTGAAAAAATAAGTGGCAGTCGCAGCAGCAGCACCACCACCACCGGCACATCGCAAGTACCCTCGCTTTTGTTTTACATTCTCGGGATCCAACTTTCTCTCTCTATTTGCCTTTTAATATCTCGATTTTACCACTTCCTACCTGTCTCTTTGATCCTATGAATCCTCATCCTACGTCTTCTGCTCTTGTCTTGCGTTCGTTTAGCTGTTTTCTTTACGTTCCTCGTTACAAGAACTAATTGAGCAACAAATACAAATAGGTTTAGGCCGGTCGACTTGTCTTTCTTATACCGCTAAAATTCTTGTATTTATCGTTAATCGTCAATCGGTCATTTGCTTTTTGCTTTTTGCTTTTTGTTTTTTTTTTTTTTTTTTTTTCCTTTTCTCACTCCCTCCTTTTTTCTGCTCTTTTATTTCTGCTTTTTACTTTTTTTTTTTTTTTTTGTTTTTTTTTTTTTTCCCTTTCTCCCTCCCTCCTTTTATTTTATTTTATTTTGCCTCTTCCTTCTTTTTCATTCATCTCATGGTGACTGTGACTGGGTGGAACCTCCCAGTTCTTAATTCTCTCTTTCCCTCTTGATTAATTGATAATTGACTCCAACCCATATATCCTTGCAGTCGCTTCCACCTGCTGCTCTTCCCACCTATTCTTCATATCCCAACATCTTACTTGACCCTTGATCAAGTGCCAGTATCCAGCACCTTCTTTTCTTCCAGTATTTGCTTTTTGCATTTCCTGCTACAACCAACGCTTCTTCTTCTACCCCCGCCACAGCCCTCCTCATTTTCTCTTCTTGGAACTTTTCACACGTTTTGTTTGCCCTTAAAGCCAAACGACAACTATCACCACCACCAACAAACAATACGAATCACAAATCCCTCCCCCTTGCCGTGCTAAATTACCAAGCTGGCTAGTTTGTTGCTTTGTCTTGCTTTCATGACTTTGCATTGACCTGTTATTTACTTGTTCCGTCTGTTTACCACATAATATCTGCTCTTGGCTTTTGCACTGACATCAAACTTCCGGCTTTCGTTGTGGCTCTTGTTCATCCATGTGCCTGCGCTCATCTTGCTCTCTTATATGGAACCAACGCCACTTGATGCTCGGGAATATTCCTTCATAGCCTTCTTCTTTCTTTCTTTTCTCTTCTCCCAGCCCTCTCTTGCCATCTACCACCCCCCTTCCACACACACATATCGCCATCCATCGTCATAATGGGTAGAACATCAAAGTTTTCTTTTCCTGTTCCTACTCGTAAGAACAGGAAGTCTCAGATGCCTCCTCCCATCATTGAATCTTCAACACCGATCTTCCCCAGCAAGATCGAGCAGATTCTTGGAAGCGGCCAACAATCAACCCCTCAACAACGTCGTACCAGCGTCGCTTCATCACTACACTGGGAGACCAGCAGCACATCAGCAATCAGTGTTGCTATATCAGACACCAGTCAAGCTACCATTACTCCTACCATTCACGGTGGCCTGGCTGTTCTAAACGAAGATTCCGAAAACTACGACTGGGACCAAGAGTCTACCGCCACAGCAAACTACAGCAGCTACAGAAATAGACACCTCTCGGTTGCTCCCTCTATCGCCTCCATCGCCTCTGCAGACGCCGCCAGTGTTCTCAGACGCTCGCAATCAAACTCTACCATCACATCCTTCTACGACAAGTCTCGTGTTCCTTTATCTATTTCTCAACAAACATCATCGTCTTCAATGGCCAAGGGAGTGCCAAACAAAGCCTCAGCCGTCATGAACATGGAAGGCAGTCCGATTTCTCCCCAGAAGAAGAAGCCTTCAAAGCTTAATCTTGCCAGCTATGTGCGTGGCAAGCGCAGTAATCACAGCTTGCACTCAGACACTGTCAACATCGAATCCGATATTCCCAACGTTCCCGCTGTTTCTCCCACCACTGCCCTGGCACCAGCAAATATAGGAGCTGGCGAGCCTTCGCCAAACTCTACCAGACAGCGCTTCCACCGAAAGTTCCTTGACGTGACCAGACAGCCTGGAGCTCGTCGGTTGAAAAACGTTTCAAGCGACCACAGCTTGAAGTCACAACAAACAACCACAACAGAACTGAACTGTCTTTATGACCATTACGAGCGCATGTCTCTCAGACAGGTTCCAGAAAATGAACAGTGCGGCTTGGAAACAGGCAACAATGAGAATGAGATTTTGGATATTTTGGAAGAAGAGGAAGATCAGTTTATTCCCATGCGATCTGCCACTCTTCCCCCAAGGATCCATGACCGCAGTCGTTTGTCACCCCCAGAGTCCCCTCAAAATGCTCAACATGGTGCTGAGGAGGGCTTGGAGCTTGGTAGCGAGTACTACAATAGCTTCAACCCTAGAATGACTATTGCCCCTCAGGTGCCGGCTGCCTCTGATGACTGCAATATCAGTTTGTCTAGCAGGGTCACAAAGGGTTCCAAAAACTCCAAGGGCTCTACTAAAAAGTCCAGTCTCATCGAATCGGACCTGTTGGAACGCAGCATGCTTTCTTTATCGTCAGACTCTGAAGATGACAACTCTGTTTTCTCTGCCGCAAAGCCGTCTGCTCCACAGCGCGCTTCTATCTGCACTTCATTAAGCAGCGACTTTAGCAGTTTTGGTGCTGACGATCGCAGTCTCAGCACATCGCGCAGCCCGTCTCGCAAATCATCAACAAGAAGATCGCAGTTTTCCACTGGCAATAATTATCTGGCGATCCCCCACGACCAGCCTATCCCCCGCGTCAAACGGCAGTCAATTACTAGGCCTTCTTCTATCAGCTCATCGCCTCATTCGCCTGGCTCGGCAAATTCTAGTCATCCCCCAATGCCTCCTGTCGCCTCTGAGTTTACCCAGCCTGCTATCATGAAAGCAAGCAATGTCATTAATCTGGTGCCTATCAAGGGCGTTCCGGAAGCTCCCCCGGGCGATGCACCTACCCGTGCTTTGCCCGCCATTCCTGTTCAGCGCTCTGCTATGGGGCGGTCCAACTCTGTGGATCGCTCGACTCCTCCCATTAGTCCCATATCCACGGACTTTCTTGCCCGGTCTGCATCTCAAAGCTCTGCATCTAGTTCACGCGTCATGACCGTAACGAGACAGGAAGAACTCCTTCTGGCTGCTTTAAGACAAAAGCGGGCTCGTATGCGGGAAAACATCATTTCTGAGCTTGAGGAGGAGGGCATCCATAACCAGCCTAGACCTCGCCCGACTCAGAGCACAATCAGTGACATGAAGTCCAACCGTCGTTTGTCAACTAGTTCTAGAACCTCAGCTAGTACAACGGGCCATACCAAATCGCGCAAAACTTCGTTCAGCTGTGGCCCTGGGGCCAACACCATGCCCGTGATGAACACCCAAAACCTTGTGCCACTCCCCGCCCAGCACGTTGAGCTGTACCCCCGCGAGCACAAGCCCTCGCCACCTCTGCCAGCTAAGAAGGAGCAAGATGTGCTCTTTCTCAAACCTACTGATGAGAATGCGGAGGCGTCTGATTTGGGCGAGTATGCGGATGATAGCGATGATGACATCTCCAGTGATGACTTTTTCCGCCTGCCTGAGCCGCCGAGACACACATACACTCGACAAATGGGTAGTGGCTCGGCTGCCATCCCTACACCTTTGAAGGCTCCTATGCTAGATGTCGATGTTCGCGTTGCTGCGTCGTCTAGCGGCAGCGAGCCGGATCTGGGGCTGATGGGCATCCCGCGGCCCGACTCTCCCATCTCACCCCCAACTGCTGAGAGACTGGATTCAGCTGGGTGTCTAAGCAAACGCAAGGCGGCGAGATTGAGTGCTGTTGGCATGGGCAGCAGCATCCCATTTTGGGGCGACGATGACTAAATCCATGGTCTGTTTTGCTCTCACTACCTACTTTTTTCCATTTCCATCCTTTCTTTTTTTTCAGTCCTTGGTTTCTTTTGTCTCTCTGTTCGTCCGTGTTTACGTCAATTATGAGTGAAGGAAAGACAGCACAACAAAGAAATGGATGCAATTTCTGATGATTACCAGTGCTGCCACTCTTTTTTTTTCATTTCTTTTCATTTCCTTTTCTTGTTGATGCCCTCATCTGCGGCAACAACAAATCTCTTTTGTTGAACGTCTCTGTCGAGATATTCGCATACTCACCTCCTCCATTCTCTATTTTTTTTCATTTTTCCTGATCTTTTCCAGGTTTCCTTTGTGTGTGAACTTCATGATTTGTGTTGATACGATTTCTGCCTTACCGCCTGCCCTCCTGTCTTCATTTGCCTTTCCTTTGTTGGGTTTATTTCGGCTGGCTTTTTTATCTTTGTCTTCTTCATCTTTTATCATAGGCGTACCAGACCACATTCTCTGGTAGTCTTTCCTTTGCCCCCCCCCCCTTTTTCTTTTTTTTACTTCTTACCCTCTACTCTTTTCTCCTTTTTTTTGTCTTGTTTCTTGGGTTGGTTGATGGGATCCTGCTTCGTGCGCATTCAAGTCCGTGAGTGACTCTTTGTTTTTTTTACTTGTTTGGGATTGTTTATTTGCTTGGGAGGTTTATCGTGCACCTTTTCGTTCTTTCTCTTGCTTCTCCTTTCACGTATGTAGCTGTGATTTATTGGCAAACCTGCCTGGACAAAGTAGTCAAAACATTTGTTGTTTCATTTCATACCTTTTAGTCATCAAGCAAAGTGCAGGCGTGTAATTGTGAATGTGGCATCCGGTCTTATAGAACAAGGGGGTAGCTTCGCGATGTCATGGGGTTATTGAGCCAGTCTTCTATTGCTTTTTGTTCAGAGTGAAGCTCAATACTTCGTTATCAAATGGAGCACGCTGGGTTGCTTGGTGATAGGCTTATACATCTAGGCCAGGGCTTTGATCTCTATTGGACCACGATGGGTATATTAGGCCGGAAAAAGACACATCAGGCCACATCAGGCCACACCAGACCGCAACCCTGTCCTTTCCTCTTCAATCGTCACCAGCTTTGCTTTCGATCGACACTGCCGCAGCCCTTGTCTACTCAAATGTTGAACCCTCCGGGGGTTGGGGAATTTTCTTATTTGAGGGCAGAGCCATGTACCTCCGCAGTTCAATGAGCACGGTTTCCATAGTGTGACTACGCTTCCACTCATCAAGGCACGGCAGCTGGGATGGATCAACCTGCCCGTTGGCGGGATTGACACATGGCAGCGATACGCGGCTGATGAACTGGATGGTCGGAGGCTTGTCGGGGTATTGGGGGCCGCAGTGCATCTTGACGGAGTAAATGCGATTTTCGTGGACACTCTGAAGGCGGGAAAGCGAGGTGAGGTGTTAGTTGGCTTGCGTGGCTTGTGTTGGGCGGACTTGCAACGGGATGTGCAGGGGAGGGACGGGAGCTGAGGTTCAACGTACGTGGGGAGGACCAATGATGGTACCGGTCCAGTTTGACATGAGAAGATCTTCAGGGTCCTCAAGACCGTACGAGCAGGCTTCTGTAACAAGAGTTAGAAGGCTATTGTGGAACTCGGGATTTAGACAAGCCACGAGGCTTGAAGATCTAGAGATCAGACTTACCAGAGCCCATACCCTTCTCGCCCTTCTCAAGCTCCTCTAGCAGGCGGAAATTTCTGGGAACCTTGGCAGTGGCCATTGTGTCTGTTGCTTGTTGAATCGAGAGTTTGGTTGTTGTGTAGAGGGAAATGAGAATGAGGGCTTGGCCTAGTATTCGCCGGATCTATGTTTTTATTTTTCGTCGCGGTATGTGTGGGGAGGGCGACAAGTCAAAAAAATCGTAGGCTGGGAATTCATGCAAATTCCGTGGATCAAGTAGTTGAATGAGAACTTGGGGGTCAGAAGTTTGCTTGTTGGGTCTTGTTAGTTTTCGTGAGGGTGAATGTAGTTTAGGGAGGGGTTGAAGCGGCTGAGTCAGCAATATGCATGTACTACATTTTAGCTTTAGTACTTACAAGGGGGCTAGCACAGCTATGGTTAGGTACACAGGGTGTTTTGTTGAAGTAGACGTTCCAAGAGAGCTCCGGATGAAGTTCGGGCAACCTGATAAGACGATGTACTGATCAAAAAAAGCGGTAGTATATATGAAAAGAGGAGTAGCTAAAGCCACTTTTCATCAACTTTACGTGATAAAACAAGGGCCAATTTCAACATGTTTTTTCGGTGTTTTTTTTTCATGTGATATTAGGCTGATCTAATGTGGCCTGTTGGTAGACTACTTAAACTTTGGAATGGAAAGAAAGCCTGGAAGATATGTTGTGGAGTTCGTCTCTAGCTAGTCATTATGGAAATGGCCCAGCATAGGAGAGATTATTGAGAGGGGATGAGAGTGCTTGACAGGGATAATGACGTAGTTGGCCTTGGCTACGGATAGGCTTAGCAAGGCTGAGTGTGGTGCAGCTGTCAGCAGCTGTAACGATTTTCCCGCTTCAAACGAGCTAAGTGAAGCAAATTGTTGATTGATTCGTTTGCTGAGAAGAGCTTGGAGAGTTCTTAGTATTTCGACTTTTTCCTTATTGCAATCTTCCTTTCCTTTTGCTGCCTGTTGCTCTACTGGCTTGCGCTCTTTAGTTGCATTGCATCTTGACGCTTGAGATTAATTGACCACCTCGGCAAGGAACCCGGACGATCACAGCTCTAGCTCCAGCCCTTTCCCGACAAATACAAGACCAACAACGCCGACAACATAGTCCTGTGCACGCACAAGCAACTAATTACTCGCACACCATGAGCCTTGCAACCTCCAGAACGGCCAGAATGGCCGCACCGCTGCTCCGAAAACCATTTCTTCGTACCCAACTCCGTGCGCTATCTTCCTCGCCCCGCTATCTCATGGGCTCTATGGGCTCGTTTGGTGGAGGTGTGGGCACGGGTATGGGCAGTGGTGGCCAGTTAACGCCGACATATTTCCAGAGGCCGCCGCTACCCGCCAACACTGTCATCCGCTTTGTGCCGCAGCAGACTGCGTGGATTGTTGAGCGCATGGGAAAGTTTAGCCGCATTCTTGAGCCTGGTCTGGCCATTTTGATGCCCTTTATCGACCGCATTGCTTATGTCAAGTCGTTGAAAGAGGTGGCCTTAGAAATACCTAGCCAGAGCGCCATCACTGCCGACAATGTCACTTTGGAGCTCGACGGTGTCCTATACACGCGCGTGTTTGATGCTTACAAAGCAAGGTGAGTCTTAGGCAACTCTGGGATACCTAACCTCTGCAAGGCGTTGGCTAACATGCTATCTAAACTTACTATAGCTACGGGGTTGAGGATGCTGAGTATGCTATTTCTCAACTTGCACAGACAACTATGCGTTCGGAAATCGGCCAGCTCAGTCTTGACCATGTACTCAAGGAGCGCGCTGCCCTCAATACCAACATCACACAGGCTATCAATGAGGCTGCTCAGGCCTGGGGTGTAACGTGCCTGCGCTACGAGATCCGTGACATCCACGCCCCCGAGGGCGTTGTAGCGGCCATGCACCGTCAGGTGACAGCTGAACGGTCGAAGCGTGCTGAAATTCTCGAGTCTGAGGGTCAGCGCCAGAGCGCTATCAATATCGCCGAGGGAAAAAAGCAGAGTGTCATTCTTGCCTCCGAGGCTCTCAAGGCTGAACAGGTCAACTTGGCGTCGGGTGAAGCTGAAGCTATCCTGCTCAAGGCCCAGGCCACAGCCAAGGGTCTGGATGCCATTGCCAAGACCATCAGCGATGGCAAGGGTGCGGCACAGGGTGCTGTGAGCCTGTCGGTTGCGGAGAAATACGTCGAGGCATTTAGCAAGCTGGCCAAGGAGAGTACAGCCGTTGTGGTTCCGGGAAACATGGGCGACATGGGTAGCATGATCACGGCGGGCCTGGGTATCTACGGCAAAATCAGCCAAGCCCAGGCTAAGACGCAGGTTCCGGCTGGGCCTGTTGCAGAAATCAACAAGTCAGAGGCCCGTGAGAATGAGCTGCTAGAGGCCTTGGATAAGAAGTCGCAGCTATGAGTTGGGCTGGCTTAGGGGACGGCTTATGTGCCCTATTCTATGACTCTGACTCGGGGGATGAAGGAAGGAAATACGCTTTTCTTTTTTTTTCTTTCTTCTTTTGTTCTTTTTGGAATTTCTGCCTTCCCTCTGTACTTGTAGGATTATGCATTTCTCTTTCTCTTCCACCCTTCGTTAGTAGGAGAGATCCTCATCTGTCACTAGGCGCCTGACGAAAGCCTCTAAAAGTTGCCCAACACTGCATCTCCACCAACATCACAATACCTTGTAACAACAGCACACCTTAAATACTCAAGTGTTTCTTTTACTTTTTTTTCCCTTTTGAGTCCCCTCCGCCTCTTTGATTTTATAGATAGAAATTGTCTCATTTAATGCCAATGGTAAACTTGGAACGTTGCAATACTTGCCGGGCTTAGATATTCCCAGAAAGCTTTGAGAGCTTGGCCTAATAAGCTCTTGAATTAGGAAGGCGGTGAGAATTCTGCCACACTTTCTTAAGTTTAAACACGGGGAACAAAGCTTCAACATACGTAATTACCTTTGTCGCAAACCAAACCACACACAAGACTATTGCTCGTGATAAATTTTCGTCTTCATCTTTTCTCCTGTTTTGTTTGCTTGTCTGTCGTTTAAGTTCACTTTCGTCTTATATTTCTCCACATCTTGTTCTCACATCCTTCCTTGCTGCCTGTTTTTGAAATGAGCCTTGTCGCATGTTGTTGAGCCACTTAATCAATAACCCTTTGTCGCTGCAGATATGACGACGCAATTGCTGGCTACTGAGCTTGCCAACCTAGTGCAAGAGAGCAAGCGCAAGCATAATGACTTGCGCCAGGTGAGTTGACAGCCAGTGAGGGCTCAATCCGGAAAGATAATGTATATATGCTGACATGGAACAATAGGCAGCCGAGAAGTCACTAGAGGAGCTCAAGTCGCTCAAGGGCGCAAACGAGACACAGGCAACAGCCGGTAAGTGCAACTCAGTTCTTTGCTTCACTAAATACTAGCTAGAGAGGTGCCACGCTAATTGGTGTCTTTTCACTGTTGGTCCAATCTCTAACTCGCCTTTGCAGAGCTGGCCCAGAAAGCCACGTTTGTTAATCCCTTCATTATTGCTTGCGGAACGCGCAATGCCAAATTCACTTCTATAGCTATCGTGTGTTTGCAACGGCTGGTGGTAGCCAAGGCTCTTCCACACTCGAAACTAGGTCCTGTGCTTGAAGCGCTTAGCCAGGCCTCTTCGGCTGGGCTAGACGTGCAGCTCAAGATCCTCCAGGCCCTCCCGCCGCTGCTGACCAACTATGCGGATGACGTGCAGAATGAGCTTTTAGTTACGGCGCTGAACATTTGCTTTGTTTTGCAGACAAGCAAGAATGCTATCGTGAACAATACCTCGGCTGCGACGCTGCAGCAGCTTATTGTCGCAGTCTTTGACAAGGTTGTAGCAGAAGATAGTAGGTTTATTTTCCTTGCATTTCCGTATTATGTTAGGTAGTATGCTGCGCGTTGATGTATATAGTGCTGACTAGAAGCTAAGAATCCGGCGATGCTCCGTTTGTTGGCGAGGCGCCAGCCGAGGACGGCCCTGTTAAGTTGCGACCGGCTGCAATGGATGCCTTTAGGGTAGGTCATTCTGATAAGTCTTTGAAAATATGGCTATGGTGTTTCTAACCTGCAACATAGATATTTAATGACCTGTGTCTCATGACGGAGAATCAGCGTCCCGAGTACCTCCGTTTCACGGCCCTTCCTCAAACATTTGGCCTGGAGCTCATTGAATCGGTTTTGACAAACCACGCGCCTGTATTTATAGCTCATGCTGAACAGGCGCACATATTGCGCCAACACGTGATGCCATTTTTAATTAGTGCTTTGCGCGGAAAGCCAAACTTTGCTACTTCGGTCCGCCTGACTCGCATTCTCTACACTTTGATGCGCAGACACCTCTCCTTGCTCCCGTCGGAAAGCGGCCAGGCCCTCGATATACTTACTAATATGTTGGATCAGGATACGGCTGTTTGGAAACGTGCTTTGTGCATGGAAGTATTCCGGGGGATATTTTCTGAACCCGCGCTCATACGGCGTATCTTCATGCTGTATGATTCTCAGAAAGGCGAAAAAGATGTGCTTAAAACTCTTACTGCTACTTTCGTTCGTCTAAGTACTGAAAAGCCCTCGGTGATTGGCTTGGGATACTGCTCTACTATTCCCGTGCTCAACCCCTATGCAAACGCTGCGTCGGGCAGCGATCAAGTTGTTTTAGAGGCTTCCGGCGTTGCGGGAATACTCGGGAGCACAGCTGAAGGCTCTACGACTGGAATTAGCTCTCAATGGAGCACTGTTAGAGTGCCATTCATTGATCAGCTTGATAAGACAGAGGCTCCTCCAATCCCGGAGTCTTATGTTTATTCTCTAGTCTTAACCTGTATATCGTCACTTTCAGAAGGCCTGGCAAAGTTTATTTTGCCGTTGACGGTCCCTAACAGGAAGAAACAGGCGGTGAAGCAGGAAAAGGACAAGGAATCCACGGAAGAAGCCATGGACCGTTCTTTTAAGAAAAACCCGATCCCAGTCAATCCACTTGAAATGAAGGATCACCCGCTACATGAAGATATCAAGGCCTGCGCAAATATCATCGACGAATGCTGGCCGGCTATTCTGGCGACTTGCTCTACCTTCCTCAATGCTGCCTTGGATTCAGAGTACTATCATAGCCTAGTGAGGGCTTTCCAAAGAATTGCTCACGTGGCAGGTTTGTTGCATCTACACACTCCTCGCGATGCATTTTTGACAACCCTCGGGAAAGCAGCAGTGCCTCCCAATGTATTTACTGCATGCTTAAATAGCGGTAGCACCAAGGCCTTGCCCGCTGCGGAAAGCTCAAGTAGTGGCGCGAGCAGTCTATTAAGCAATGCTAGAGGGCTTCTCACTAGAGAAAGCGCCCACTCTACTGGATCAGCTACAGCAGAACGAGGGAAACAGCCATCATTTGATTCTGCGACTGTATCCCTCAATACGCGCAATCTTCTCTGTCTCCGAGCGTTGTTGAACTTGGGAATTGCTTTGGGCTCTACTATGGGCGATTCGTGGCGCATCATCTTAGGTACTCTACAGCAAGCTGATTTTGTGCTGTTTTCGTCTGGAAAAGTCTCTGGGCGCACACCTATCGTAAACAAAATCCAAGATGCTACAGCTGAGAACGAGGCTAGCATGCTGTTGACTAACTTTGGCAGCGAGATCAAGGCTGTTGAGACCGCTGCCTCGCGTTTAATTGAAAGCACCGTTGACTTCCCTAACGATCCCTTCATTCAAGTCGTTGAAGCTATCTGCGCACTACTGGAATTCTGCGAGCCTGAGGCTGTCGATACTGAGACGTCTACTTCTGATCAGATGCGGAGTCTAGAGCCACCTAAAGCTCCGCATGTGAGAAAAGGGTCTACGTCGTCGAACTCGGGCAAGCACCGCCGTGTTTTGAGTGTATCAAACGTGGCATCTGTGGCTCCCAATCAGGAAGACATGTTTGCTTTGGCAAAGCTAGGCGACATCGCTACTATAAATATCGAACGGCTATTGGCCTATGACCCAGAGACTTCCGGCTGGGAGATGCTGACAAAGAAGCTGATTGGAGTTCTTGGCAGCCAAAATACTAGTCCCTCTGTGAGAACAAGGGCTGCAGATATTCTTGTGCAGCTAGTTCTCGAGGCCGCCAAAACTGTAGCTCAACTGGAAGAAGGCCAGCGCGGACCTATCCAGATGAATCTGTTCCAAGCTCTGAGAAACTCCCTAGCGCCTATGAAAAGAGAACAGGTGGCAGACTTGGGCTTAGGCTCTGTGGCTAGCAATGCTACTGATGTGGATATCCAAAGAATTCTTCTTGATGGCCTCAAGAGCATTTTGGAGATTTGCGGCGAGACACTAGTCAGCGGGTGGGAAGTGGCATTTGAGATTATTGACAGCATTTTTGTCTACTTGGGTGACAAGAATTCTATAGCTGTGGCTAATGGGCTGAGCACGAGAAGCGCCAAGCTGGTGAGGCCATCATTCAACTCACTGCAGCTCATCTGCTCTGATTTTCTGGCTTCGTTGCCGAATACGTGCTTTTTACTACTAGTTGATACTCTCTATAAGTTTAGCAGCCAAGACGATGATCTGAACATTGCTCTCACAGTAAGTCATAGTCCTCGAAAACGCAAGTATGCTACCGGAGATTGATGCTAACCCGTATTTAGACGGTGACATTTTTCTGGACGCTCTCCGACTTTTTGTCTAGCAAGAACCAGGCCCTGTCTATCACCACCAAGATTATGGGCGACCAAGATGTAGCCGAACTCGCTAAAATGGCGGCGGATCCCGAGAATGAGGCATCTGATGCTGCTTTGTGGATGCTTCTGTTACTCCGTCTTGCAGCCGTAACCGCAGATGATCGCCTTGAGCTTCGAAACAGCGCTATTCAGACACTTCTTCGCATTTTTGATGCATATGGCGACAAACTTAGTTCTGAAGCTTGGGCAGTCTGTGTACAGTCTGTCATTTTCAAGCTTCTTACATCCATCACAAGCGAGCTTGCTCTAGCCAACGACGATGACACGGATGAGCAGGAGCGTGAAGACTGGAATGTCACAGCCAGCGTCGTTCTTGAAGGCATATCGGGTCTATTAGCCAACTACCTTGATGCGCTTAAGGCTGATGAGAGCTTTGAGCGTCTTTGGAAGGAATTGCTTCGCCATTTTGCTCAGTTCTTAGATTTCAAGGCGCTGAGCATCAATACCGCTGTGTACAAAGCTTTAAGCCAGATCATTGTTCAACCTGCCGATGGCTCTCTCAGCACGGAGACAATAAGTGTGACCTGGGAGCTATGGGCTCGAGGGACACCCCAGAGCAAAGATGAGACCAAGGATAACTTTGACAACCAGGAGTGTCTGCAGGCTTATGTCTCAACACTATGCGATTTATATCGTTTCCTGCATCCAGATTTGGCCATTGAACGTGTCAAGACGATGCTAGTTTTGCTGCGTCAGGCAGTTTGTCAAGAGTCTGTAACGGGCTTTGGAACTGACGTTGAGTTTTGCACAAGACTACAGGATCGTGTTTTGGCTTCCATCAAAATGATACGTACGGATCTTCCTGGGGTGCCTTCGGAAGTAATTTCTCAAGTATCGGAGTTTGCCTGCATAGCCTTCGAGGACTATCCTACATCGAAAGACCGCGAATCGTCTAGCCGTAATATCAAGAAGAAGCGCACGTTTGTAGCTTTGTCCAAAGCTAGCATGGCTATTCTCCAGGATCTGATTCTTGCACACTCAACAGACTCGGACATTTACAAGTCTGGGGCATTTACAACTGCCCTACGTGCCTTCTCGCGTCCCATCACACTTAAGTACCAGTTCCCAGTTCTCACTCGTGGAGTACCGGCTTGGAAGGTTGCTACTACGGCAGCCCTAGCAGTTCTGCAAAATGCTCTAAATCAGCCAACCATGGAGCTGGAAAAGACTAGCACCACTGGGATTTGGGCTGCCATTGTGGATATTTCTGATGGCATCATCAGTGCTGACCCATCGTCAGTCCCTGAGTCTATAGATGTGATGGCGGACCAAGACTTTGACATTTCTTCATTCGAAACCTTACGAGACTTGATAATCCCTACACTAGGCAATGCCAATATTAGTAGCGAGACGCGTGATCGTTTTGCGCAGTCGTTGTTCACTACATCAGTTATGCACGAACTATCTGAAGCCGAATCACAAGCACTGGCCCTTCCTGGAACACAAGCCCTCGCCGAGCTCTTCAAGAGCCGGCCAGGTCGTACGTTGAATCCACAACCACTTGTACGCTCCAAGATGAGTTACGTCTGCCTAGACCAGATGTTCTCGCTTATAGCTGGCGAAGCAGATCACACTCCATCTATCATGGTCGTTCCGCCTACGCCTAATCTCCAGGCCTCGTTTGGTCCGGGAAGCGGTGGCCGCAAGTCAGGCGGAACTGGTAGTGATAATGCCAAAAACGCCAAGGAGCTACGCATCGCAATCGCCTCGAGCATTGCTACCTTTGTGTCTATTCGTTGCGCTCTGACTATGCGCATGTACATCGATGACACGCCGCTGCGTGGCCGCATGCCGCAGCCACTCTTCCAGCGTAAAGAGCTGCTACATATTCTTGGTCGACTACTGGAACTACACTCGGAAAAGGCTGCGCTGCCGCCAATGAAGAACATGATGACTCAAACCCGCAAACATCTTGTTATTTTGTTCCCATTGCTAGTACAGACTGCGCAGGTAGCGGGATCGTCAGGTGATGAACCGGTCTTAAAGATAGTTATGGAGGCTATGGCGGTCATGGGTGTGGAGATGGACGCGGTGCCTAAGGCCACGCTTCCGTTGAGAAGCAGATAGACAGATCGAGCTATATATATTTGAGCGTCTTTGTGTTTTAGCCTGGATTATATCGAAGTACCCTGTTTTGTAAAAGCCCATCATGTCCTGTTTTGAATCCTTTAGAATCTTGTCACACTAATGCTACAGCACACTTGACCAATGTTCCTGCAACTTCTTCGCATGAAAGGCTGCATGTTAAGCTCTGGCCCGCTGCAGCTTCTACTGCAAACCGTACAATTAGTCCCCGGGAATTGTCTTGTTCTTTGTTGCGGCTCTTTGTAATATCCACAATGTTCCCACGCCAGAAGAATGCCAGGTTCTTTTCATCGTCCGTCGTACTACCCCATAAAACAAGCCGCAGCACGCGGCCCCGCCACCGTGGTGTGCCCTCATTCTCCATACCCAAGATTGCCTCAACAATTGCAGCCTGTCTTCCTCCGCGTATCGGCCGCTGCCAGCCACACTGACGCAGCGCTAGTGTTAGCCGCGGGAACTGCGCCAGCGTTCGTCTCAGCGCCTCGCCGAAGGGCGGCTGGCGCTTGAGCAGACGCTCGATATGTGAGCTATCTAGCTCAGAAAAGTGGCGTGTTGTGCGCACGCCAGCAGCTACTAGTGCCTCGGCTTTTTTGGGTCCAACACCAGTAACCTGCAACAACTCCTTGGCCGGCTCGTCCCACACACCGGACATTAGGCAACGCAGCAGCCACAAAGTAGCGGCGAGACTAACGGCGTCGTCGCGGCAACCAAAAAGATCAGCAGCGCAGCGTAGCACAATGGCTAGGTGGTTGAACACGGTGCGTTTTTCGATTGCAAGAGCCTTTCGTGCGCCGGCGGTGATGTTGGAAGGGGCTGCGCCGGCAGGGCATAGAGATATTTGCACGAGCAAAAAGGCCTTGTGCCACGGCAGGCTGGGCTTGATACCAACTGGCAAATGCCACGGAATAGCGGGCGAGGCGTTAATAGCAGCAAAAAAGGAAAGATGTGAGGGGTCAATACGGTGGTGCGCAGTATCATTAGATTTGCAGCAGGCCTCAAAAACGTCGCGGGCTGAAGCGGCCCGGCTGAGATGGGACAGGTTGTGAACAGTGCTAGTAGAGAGATTATGGCGGCCTGGGAGGTGGATGAGCCCTGGCGGCAGACTAACCGCAATGGTCTTTTTGGGACCCGGGGCGGATGACGCCGGGGTGCTGGGTAACCGAAGTGGGGTGGGCATTTTAACAGCAAAAGGCCCAGAATCTGTTATTTCATGCTGGCTTCAAGAGGCTCTTTTATCTTGATCTTTCTTCTCTGTATAAAGCTCAGAACCTGTGATTTTGTGCGTACCCCCATGACTTATATCGTTCATGTCTGTTTGACTTGGGCAACTTCCTATTGCTGCCACATTGTATGCGTGCATACAATGTGGACTAAAACCACAAAAATGCCTCCAATCTCATGTATGAGCAACTACCTTGGAAGAGACAATGCCCTAGCCCTAGCCCACGAACAATACTGCAAATCATCTCCGCCATCAGACCACGTCAGTTTCATCAACTGGTGAAAGTCGGAGCGTTGCAACACACCGGAAGACTGACTAATCGCCAGCGCACAAAGACCAACATGCGGAGCTCTGGGTCGCGCGAAAGTAAGGCTCTAATTCTCATGTCCTGATTCGGATTTTCATTGAATCTCGCTGCCGTGAAGATGCAGAATGACCAAAGTATTGGTAAGATCATGACGAATGGTCTCATATGCCAGTTTTTTCTTCTTACTCTACGGATTTAACCATACAATGGATAGATATGAAAAGCCTCTCTACTTTTATGGGTTTGCTAAATACCCTCTCTACCGTCTGTGGAAACCTACTTGTTCGCCACCGCTTCTTACCATAACCAGCCTCATCTTTGCCTATCAATCGTGCGTTTCTTCAGCATTATTCCCGTTTCTCTTTTGATGCTTGTCGGGGTAAGCGCAGGCACCCTTGGAGACAACGGATATACTCTCCAGGAAATTGACGCCAACGTTACAACGACAAGGGGAATCAGCCAGCGAGTGAATTTATAATCGAAAAAGACAACATGGTCATCACAATCTTGCGAGCTTTTAATTACCTCGAACACAGTCACAATACCCATAAGAGTCTTGATGAGATTCTTGCCGAAGTCTGCTTGAAACATTGCTTAGGACGTGATGGTCACACACGATTACAAAACTGACCCTCTAGTTTCTGCCCTGAACTTTTACCACAACCGCCACTCAATTTCTGATAATGAATATGCTACTGGAACTATAACTCCGAGTATGGCAGAAGAGTGGACTCGTCTCACCGATTTCTGGTTTACAAGGACATCAAGAACATATTTGACTATTCAAAAGTTCGCCAGATTGATTTCAAAGAAAAAGACGCAAAATGTGTATTTACTTGTACGATTTCTTGATGTCAGTATTGAAGCCAGGACCCCTTGACCAAGCTCATGTTTAAGCCCATGGTGAGCTTGAGAACAGTTATGCCAAGATTACAGACACTCTAGCTACAATTGGTTAGTGATGAGGGGCCATGAATAACAAAAAAGTTACTAACATTTGTTTTAGCCTGAGCCTATGCCAAAGTAAAGAAATTTGATCGAAGTTTCAGTACTCGGGCAGAATGTTGCACTTCCGGAACTCTGTTGATAGAACATGATTCTCATCACACAATAACCTTCCTCACCAGCTTAGCCCTATAAGTAAAGAGGCCATTTACGCCTCGCCAATCATTTCGAACTAGCAATTGCCCTGTCGTCAGCCATCATTTCTTGGCAGCCTCCAATCCTTGCCCAACCTATTGCATGGCAGTAGTCGTTCAGTTGAATTTCTATTGATCATGAAGCTAGTTGTGACCCTCTCTATAACATAGCTCTGTTTCTGAGTATGGACTTGCTGTGGCGCTTACTCTAGAAGTGCAGAGATGGAGAAGATACCAATCATGTCTTGACTATCAGCAATGATGAAAAAGGTAAAAAGAATGTCGTCCACTTGGGTACGGTGCAAGGCCTACAACCAGGTAAAAAACCCCATGCCACCAGTAGATATACAAGACTCTGCCGAGACCATGAAGCCGGAGGCTTGTAGACAAGCTTCTTAAAAACAAGTAAGCGAAACGCCATACTGCCAACATGCTACGCCGCAACTTGAGGGAGACCTACTCCCAACCCGTTACTCCCGCCTGGAACACGCCATTGCATTGTTGGGAAATGACGGTAGGTAGACGGAGCATGATGCAATAACGACAACAATCGTGGGTAGTGATTGCACTTTCTACTTGGACACAATTTCATGGCCATGTGTTGATTCGACTATTATTTTACATGCCGCTGTCATCTACGACGCAGAATGGCCCAAGCTTCGGTAAGATCATGTTTGAAGGATGCACTTATCACTCCTCCCGTACAGGTGACGGCTTTAAGCTCAGCCAATATCTTTATGGTGAATGGAAATAAACTTACCTGCTTTAGCAAACGTTAAATACTCTTTCGACCCTTATAAATAACCATCTCTTGGTGCTCTCGACTATCGCCATGGTCATCCTTCTATTGCTACCCATACCCATCGACCACGCATTTCTTCGGTCTTCTTTCTCTCTCCTTTCTACTTCTTGTCGGGGTAAATGCCTGCTCCCTTGAGGAAAACGGATATACATTCACAAAGTTCGACGATGGTTATTGCACTATTCACTCTGATTACCATGACTATGGCGCTGAACCGCTAAACAAATTTACGATTAACGTAGAGGAAAAATCTATGATTGTCCATACAATGGAAAATATGTTAGAAAATCCTCATTCTGGTTAGATGTTTTTTTACCAGATCCTTGCTGCTGTCTGTAAGAAATCTCGTTTGAAGGCTGATGGCATGAACATGATAGCCATGATTTTTACCAAATCCGGCTATGAAAAACATGGCTTAGACAACTACCGCCGACTCCACCGGAACGAGCTCAGCGACGATCAGTACATTGACGCCACTATATCTCGCAACATGTGATATGAGTGGTCTTATTTCTCGGTCCCGGCGCTCTATTCCAGTATCCAGACGATGCTCGTTTGGCCGAGCATTGCCGAGATTTCCATCGAAGAGACTGAAACTAGCTGTTGGCTTTCCTACCATGTCAAGCCGGACAAGGGTGGTGAAGACATCGAAGGTAAAGAAGACGACGACAAAGATGGGGAGGATGACGAATACAAATAAGCAGGCCATGTAGCGAGCCTTACGTCCTCTGTGACAAGTTTTGTCGCTTGACTTGCCGTGGCTATAGCTACCTAGTTGGAGGTGGAAGACGACGGTAGGATATCACTGCTCAATTTCCTTTTATTTTGTGTTAGCCTTGTACCAAGAGTCGATGGAGCAGACTTAGCGCTTAGTTTTGCTTGTAGCAACCTTCCCACAAACTACGGTAGGGATCCAATCACATTGTCTAGTCCAGCCCAGGGATATATCACCATTCAGCTCTGTCTTTCGGAAGCTGCTCATCTGTCCTTCCAGATTAAGGACGTACATTAGCAGCTCAGTGGGGCGACGGTGACACGGAGCAGCCAAGCCCATGGAGATAATACCCCAAGGTGCTACAGTTGAGTAGATTCGCTCCGTATTGACTTTTCAGAACTACTCAGAGCACGCTTACCGAAGCAAAAGCCAACAGAATAGAATGTACATTGAGGGAGATGGTGTTGGAAGCAAGCTTGTTTCCTTTACTCACCACCTTTGACCTGACACTGTCGACAGCTTGGGCCTGGCCTTAAACCTTGTCACGAGTTGCTCACATGAGCTAATCTGGCGTGTGAGCCCCTAAGACCGAGGCCGTGGGCCAGGTTTTCGAAGGCCCTTCGCTTCTCCGTTCTTGAGAATATTACCTCTTGAACATAGGCCTGCCAAAGCACTCATAGGCGTAGGACTCGTAGTCAGCGCAGCTGCAGTGGTGCTAGCAGGGTTCGTCCTTCTTAGGCGCCTTCATGGATGGCTACTTCCTTTTGCCCTTGTCTCTCCTTCGGCCCAGATGCTAGAGCGGTGAGTAGATACAGCATCTCTTCTTATCGGAGCACCCGGGCCTACATCATTGCCCACTCATATTCGGAGTTTTACCTATTTAGTCAGCAAGTCCGGAGAGTCTCCCATCCCAAGTCCTAACAACATGCCCACAGGGGAGCAAAATATAATGTCAGATTTATACTGACCTCCCGAGAAATGCATGATTAACAGCTACCATAAAAGTTGTAATAGTAGCAGTAGTCGAGTACTCCTAAAAATCACCATTGTCAAAGATCATGAAAAGTCACTGGAAGTGGGTAGGCTTTCTCTCCATTTACCACGAACATAAAGATACTTGAAGCCGGGAAGTATAGAGAAAGAGGCGGTACATACGCTCTTTGAGCATAATCTTACCAAAGCCTCGGCCATTCTGTGCATGCTCGGTGGGCAAGGAAGGATAGATATCAGTGTGGAAATAGCGGTTGCCAAGAAGGGCCCACGGATGATTGTAGATGCGGGACGAGCGAGAAGGGGTTCAACAAGGCCATCAAAGTAGAGAGGTTCTATTTGTACCTAGCCACAATAAAGAGTGCTTACATCTGTGGAACGTCAAGGAAAACCGGCAAACGGGACTGTGGGCATGATCTTCCTGAGGCTTAGGCCACTCTACATCGTACGCGACAGTGGAATGTCCAAATATGGGTATTGAATAGGGCGTTTCATCCCCATCTACGACGCGGGCACTTGAAGCCATGGAATGTAAGCTCCTTTTTCTAGTCAGCAAGTACACCTATTAGTGTAATCTCACAATCCCATGCTCCAAGACTATGAAAAAGACTCTGCATGTTAATTCCCCGCCGCAGCTCGTCGGCAAACTGCTGCAAGCTCGGCATCAAGTCTATTCCATCGACATTTGTTGCAAGACACAAGTAAAGATGCCTGAGAATTGGAAATTGCTATCGACCGTCCCCCACCCAGATAGGTTGCTTGTCGACGACTCTAGGGAGCGGCTTCGCTGCTTTCCGGGACCCCGTCAATCCAGTCTTCAACCTGCATGATGGTAGCCGTTTCCAAGGTTCCCAATAACCCCGCTTTCTGAGGCTGTCCCTCTGCTGTCGGCTATGGTCATTCATTTGTCGTGGATACATCTCGCTATTTTCATGGCTCTGTGCAATGGGGAGCCGGAAGCATCTTTGTGCTTGGGTGTCTCTGCAACAGCATTGGGCAACATTTCGTCACTCTGAAACTCTGGGACGGGTCACTGGCTGGCTATGTTTAGCATGTCATCGCTGAGAAAAGTCTTCCACCAAGGCCCTTGGCACTCCTTCTCCCCCCATTGTAATACAAAGACTCTACAGCCTTCAGGGGTAAATGCTTCTCATAAGATAGCTGTCCAGGGGCCGGCCTTTGAACAAGCCTCGGGTCACTGCTCGCATCTAGCTAGGTGACTACTGCCAGAGTGTCTAGCTCTATGACCCTAGATACCTTTTGTAGACAAGTTGGGCTAAACGCTAAGGTGTCAGCAAACTTTTAATTTGTAGCTTCCGGATGCGCCCTGGTGTCAAGGGTGTGCCTTTCAAAACGGAGACAAGTATCAGTGTAAAACGACGCTTTAATAATGTTCATTCTTTGCTCTTCTCCATTGCATGCAGCAAGGCTCAAGAATGCAACTCCAGCGGCTCCCTATGAAAATCACTGCTGCTTTGCTGGTTAGGGTCTAACCCTTGGCAGCACAGCACTTTATCTTCACCTCCATCCGCCACACGGATAGCTGCAATCGAAGCACACACTGCACATAAACTCGGCACCTGGAGCTTACTGGCTTGGCGCCATCAATCGCGTGCTAATGGGTAAGTGGCAAAGCTTTCAGATTTCCATCAAAGACAATGGGTTTCATCAACGGGTACCTGCTCTTCAGCATCCAACATGCCGCCTGTAGTTGAAGGGAACCAGGAGACGCTTTTCACCGTGTTCGGATGCCAGCAAGTGCCATTGCCCTCCCTCCCCTTGCGGATGGGGAATGATGGATAATCCACAGCATGCTTGGGCGTTTTCGTACGACAGACAGACACATCAAAAGAACCGCGTCGGCGAATCAGCGGATACGCAACAAAGCCTTGACACGTTCCCGGTCAATTCCAGCTGCTTGAGATGTAGACAGTCTCGCCATCAAGTAAAAGCATTCTCGCTAAGGGCAGACAATACCCAACTCAACCCAACCCAACTCAACATAGCTCGACTTAATCCAACCCAGATAAGCCCAACCTAACTCAACTCAACCCAATCTCAGGAGCATCTGCTCTCTAGCACCCCTTTGGTGGGGATCAAGCACATACACGAGAACCGCTTCTCTACGCCCTGCTATAGTGAGAAGCAGCTGTAGCAGCCCGTTTTGCCCGGGCTGTATCTGAACTAGCTTGTTGGCCCGCACCACATCGGGCGGCACCCTGTAGCAAAGCCCCTGTGGTCCCCCTCCTTGCCTCAAAAAAGGACTGCAGCAGCATTGATCACAGCAAGCAGGGGCACCAGTGTCGGACAAAAATACGGCATCCTGCATGCTTACGTTCCTAGCGCATTTCGGAGTTCCCCCACCTGGAGTCCGGAGGAGAATTCGAGGGCACAACTTGTCTGCTTGGCCGGCTTGGTGGGTGCGTCAGCACCCCTTTATTTGAGATATTCCGAGTTGGTTAAGATTGGGATGAACTAAGCCATTGACTGAGACTTGCCATGTCCGACGATTGACATTTGACTTGAGTCCTTTTCTTCCACGTACAGATGCAGAGACAGTGGCAACTACATGTAAGAATTATCAGGTTATTCTCGCGGTACACGGCACCATGTCACGGGGCCATCAAGACCGAATTTGCACTTGGTGTCATTTGTGGCGTTGGTGGCTTATCTACTCAGCGATCCGGCCCATTTGGGTTCGTTTGGTCAGGCGAGATCGAATTATCGGGTGGTAGGCTCGTGCATTCGTCCATGCATGCAAGCAGACTAGAAAGTTCACTCTCCTCCCTCTCTCCTTCTCCCTCTCTATTTCCATATGCAGATTCGGGGACTCGGTAAATGGCAGTTGGTATTTGCCCGCCAACTACAGGCCCTTCTGCTATTTATATTTTTCTTGTGCTCAGTTGAGACCTTGCTGCCAGTTGGGCCACAGGTCTGACCTGGCTGATTGCTTTGATTGGAGTTGTCTTGATTTGGCTCGGTCTGACTTAATTTGACTTGGGTTGCTGGCTGATTGACAGACACGACACAGATGGGAAATGAAAGCAAAACACAGGGCTCCATGGCCGCAACTGCAACTGCCAGGGAGCTGACGGGGAGTGTGCCAGGAGATAATGCAATGTAGTAGTGCTGATGGGGCACAGAGCAAAGCGGCCTTTCTTTGATGCGCGGTAGCACTAGATGGGCGGCTATGTATTGGCCCTGTTGATAGCACCCTTTTCGAGTCCTCAGAGGTATAAAGAGAGGAGGAATCCGATGATAGTTGGTGCCTTCTTTCTTCTTGTCCTTCGCTCTTCACAGGCACACCTCGGCCCATTCGTTCACCTTCGCTCGCTTTCTTTCTCATTCTTCTTCGTCTTTCGTTTCTTCAAACTCAAAATTTCAAGTACTTACTTTTGCTTCTCTTAATATTGCCCATAATCTTTTCCCGCACACCCCTCTTGATTTTTTACTTTTTCTTCTTGTCCACCTTCTCCCATCCAACACAATGCGCTTCAACTTCTCCGTTGCCTCTCTGGTCACTCTGGCCTGCTCGACCCTGGTTGCTGCCGGCCCGGCTTGCAAGTGCCTGACCAAGACCGACTCGACCGAGCTGGTTGATGCCTATGCCCGCATGATTGGAGCCTTCAACAGCGAGGATGCCGCGCGTTATCTGACGGATGATTTCCGCAGCTACTCGCAGAGCATCAACACCTTCCTTAACCCCGTCAACCCCTCGGACGACTACACCTTCAACCGCACCTCCTTTGAGTCTGCTCAGACGAGACAGCCTGGCACTCCTCTCGAGATTGTCGGCACGCCTGTTGTTGACTGCACCCACGTGTCGTTCATCTGGACGTCTACCTTCGGTGTGGGCCGCAAGGTACGCGGTATGACCATTCTGACTACCGTGCGGGTTGATGGCCAGTGGAGAATCAACCGCTTTGACGTCGAGTTTAACTCGCTCAGCTGGGCCTACAACATGGGCCAGTACTACTGCCTGTTCGGCGCCGGCGTTGGCAATGCGACTGTCTGCGGTGCCCCTCCCGCCGCCCTCAAACTGATCTAAGGGAGTTTATGTTTGGATGCACGGGCGACTAGTCTGCGGCGGTCTGGATCAGGCGAGTTCGTCTCGTTGAAGCTGCACCGCACTGCCTGTGGCTGTCTCCTCTCTGAGTCTTCCCAGCGTGTCCTGTCAGTATCCTTGTTAGTTTGCGAGCACTGTGTGTCGGTGTCGTTGGGGGGGGTGTTGTTCTTGTTTCTCATTACCCTCGTTTGCCTTAGTGTGTACTATCGAACTCTTGTATAGTTAATATCAACAATTTTGTCGTTTGAAAAACTAGGTTCATGATATGTGAAGTTGAAGCCCATGTAACCCTAAGGGTCTGATGTTTGTCGATCAGTTCCTGCAAGACTGATGTCAAGTGGCAGAAAAACACCACCGAAGTTTAAACTCTGGAGTAAGCCAATTGTCTTGCCAGTTCTGGGGAGAGAAAACCTGGGGGCGGGGCGAGCTAGAAGCAGCGCACAGGAGAAGAACGACGGATGCCAGATACCTGAAAAGAGCAGGGAGAAGAAGCTCCTCATCCTCTACGGATGCTTTAGTCTTCTTTACCCAACAGAGGCCCAGTCTCCCAGAACCAACCAGTTAAGCTATAATCGGGCCGACTTTCATGGATTAGTTTGGAGGCTAATCAGAGAAAGAGAAAACACGAAGAAGGCTTACTCCCAACAGCAAAAGGCGGAGATAAGACCTGGCGAGGAACAAGGAACGGCCTGTTGTGGGGTGGAATCTGGGGAAGAGTGACTTGGGGGCGGGCTGCCTGTCTCTCCTTTCCCCAGGATTTTGTCAAGGGGGAGACCAACCATCCTTGTGGCCTTTGCGGAGAAGGGAAGGAAAAAAGAAATGGAGCAATAATCCAAGAGAAAGAGACGCCCGAAGCGAAGAGGTGAAGGAAGGGTCCTGTTTGATATTCCTCCCTAGCTCCTTATACGCCGTGAATAGCGCGTCTTCAGGAAGAGGAAGCCCCATGGAATTCGCCCATGCGTGCCCAGAATCTTGTTAGTGCGCTTACTCCCAAGGGCCTCGGACACGGTGATATTGCCTTTCACAGAGGTGCAAGCAAGCCTTTTAGCCTATTTAGACGTCTCTGGTCTTCCAAGCAGCCTATTTTTTAATTGCTTTTTGTTTTTCTTTTTACCTCGCCGCCCTTATTTCACGACTTGCATGTCTGGACTGGCCGCTGTTACGACTCCATGTCCGGAATCCAGTCACTTTAAATCCGGCAGGCCAAGCAACTAAGGAAGGCCAGTCACATGTTATGTCCCAAAACCCGGAAGAAAAAGAGACACCGTAGAAGGGCCGTCGAAGACAGAAACGTTGGATTCAGAAGCTGTGCGGTTCCATGATCACGCCGCCGCAAGGGTCATGAGACGAAGAAGAGGGGGGGGAGAGGGAGAGGGATAGAGGGAGAGAGGGCGAGAAACAGAGGGTGAGAAAGGGGGTGCCTCTTCGATGGGTCCATCTTGTGCTCTATGTTCAGGGCAAAAGCCTTAGGGTTGGGCGAGGACTGGGTGTCTGGGTGTCCATAAGCGCTCGCTTAGTCCAAACCACACCGTGACAAGTCGAGTGACACGGGGGCCAGCGAGCAGGGGAGAGCGAGCAGAGGGCGCGCTGGAGAAAACTCTTTTGTTTTTCCTTGTCTTTTTTTCTTTTCCCCCGCTGATCCTGTACATTATGAGAAAACATGTGCCGGCGGGCTTTCCTCGGCGCTTTTTATATTGGTTTTTTCAGAAACAGAGACAAAGCCAAGGGTAAATATCAAGATGACATCAAGCGAAGAGAGTCTGCTATTCGCTCAGACTCTATTATGGCGTTAAGCATATGTCACAAAGAACAAGTAATTGCTAAAGGAAACCTGGGGTAGTTGCTCCTGTGAACTGACCACCTGCTCTTCACACAAGACCCCGCAAAAAAGGCACAAAATAGCAAGCAGCAGTAGGTGCGAGTCAAAGTTGCAGCTTGGGTTATGCTGTGAGAATAGGCTAGTCAATCAGTCGCACAGGAGAAAATTTCCGAGAGACTCTTCACCGGAGCCTGCAGCTGCGTCATATCCTGCTCCATGAGATACAGATATTGCCTGAATTGCCAGCCACAGATCTGTTTACCCTTCCTCTCGCTGAGGCCCTCTGAGCATATCGGACGACACCACCATCTCGGCGCATCTCCCATGCGCCGGCTTTATTTCATGCATGGTAGGGTAGTCGATTAACAAGGAAAGAGCAAGAAGACGAGGTCTTGTGTGCATGCAACGCCAACAACATCAGCAGCATACGAGCGGCCAGCTCCTGGGCCTGGCAACACATCCGTCAGGTTTATTGTTTTCTCCCATCCTCTTGTCCTCTTTCCCCATACTGTTTAAGCTATTGGTAGAAAACGAATCCTCCGCGCAGAGGAGACAACTTCATTTTTCCATGTCCTAGATTCTGGGGATCTGGGGAAAAGAAAGGAAGAAAGCGCTAGCCGCGTCAATCCTGCGGGCTACATTGGGGAAATTGAAGAAATATACGAGAACTTGGAAGGCTCACCTATATGCCTTGCGTCACATGACCCCCGCCCCTAAAAAAAGGAAAGAGTCGGTATGTGCTTGCGAAGAACAAGATGAAGGGCAAGGCGGGCAGAGGGCACGGGCTTCGTAAGACCAGAAAGCTTCTGGGCGTCTGGTTCTGCGCTTGTGTAGCGCGCTCCTGGGGAGGGGGGGGAGAAAGGGGAGAAGACCGCTGACTCGGCCTCCAAGATGCACACAAATATGTAGATGTAAAATAGAGTTGGGCGGAAATAGCGCAAGACAGACAAGCAGACGCCTTGGACCGGCCGAGGCCCAAGCAGCCACATGCTCATGACACATCGACTAGCGAAGACACTTGATCACGGGGTCGGTCCAGAAGAAGAAGGACAAGACATTAATTGACCGAGCAGGGCCGAGTCTGTGAGGTAAAAGACTGCCAGCCATAAAATAAAAGGCTGTCAACATGTTGAATCTGCGTAACCCGCAAACTTACAACCGAATCTAGAAGGTGGGCCGCCGGAGCAGGCAAGCAACTGGTCTAAATAAGAGCCAAGGAAGGAAAAGCACAAGCATGGAAGACTTGAACGTGGGCTAGGGAGGGGTGCAGTTCGACGTTGAGAGTAAGACTGGGAAGTTGCCTACTTTAGCCAAGGCAGGTGCGTCCTCGACGTCCTAGGGCCGAAGCCACTCGGGAGAAGGCAAGAGGGCCAGGGAGTAATTGCCATTTCCTGGTAGCTGCTATTACTACTGTGCTGTACTCGGGACGAACAACTGGTAACCCTATATGTGGTGCGGTACTGCAATAACAACCGTTTGTACTTTTGCAACTTTCGAGACGAGATAACGACACCCCCTATATATTCCAGACCGTCTCCTCCTCCTAACCCCCATATTCTCTTGCCAATGGATCATGCTGCGCCTGTTGCTATGCAAAACGCGGGGCCATTCAAAGACAGGTAGAGTGCTGGGAAATACCGGCAACATATGCATACAGCAAATAGTGTGTTCATACCACCCATGTCGGCAAGAATATTAGCCTTGGCTTCAAAGCTTCGACAAGCTAATGATGTGCACAAATTCCACCCAGTGTGGGGGTGGATGGATGGATGATGAGTG
>JAZBQP010000234.1:0-39625 GCA_038407015.1 Ceratocystis ficicola
AAGCACAGGGCTCAAAGATGGTCATAGATTCTCCGCAATAGCCACCATGCATCCTTGGCTGACTACATCTTCGGGCCTAGGAATACTCTTTGACTTGAGCTTCGCCAACACAAGGACGATAGCCAGACAGGACTTTCGTACTAACAGGAGTCTCAAAAATGCCATGCGAAGCGCAAAGCCGGTAGGTTGGACTATGTATATTCCGTATCCCTGATTCTTAGGGCCCACTGGCTATCACAGCGTGTAGCTCTTCTCAATTCTACTCCCAGGAAACTCCTTAGCGCTACTGGCCCTGGCTTGGTAGATGGAGGCTTACTGATCATGCGACTAGACTTTCATCGTGGTCAACCCCAACACTCAAGTCCTATCGAAGAAGTCCACAAACAGGCCAGGGGCTATCCAACTATTAATACAGCATTTTGTTCACTCTCCAAGATTGAATACAACCTCTCTTCCCCATCAGCCCGCTGTCACTCGCACTCTCTCTCAATCTGCTCTGTTCGATCCTGTCGATCCAAACGGCGACCTGATACAAGGTCTTCATTGGCTCTATTATCGAGATGCGCTTCTCCTTCTTTGCAACACTGGCCTGTCTGGCCTTTAGCCAAGCTGGCAAATATAACGGGATCGATGATGGTTGGTCTTTTGATGTTGATGAGGGCGTAAACTCTAATTGGATGGGCACCATCGCCGATGATAGACTTCTGTCGAGTCTGGTCATCCCAGGAACCCACAATTCCGTCACATACCATCTTACAAACAAACGGTTGCAGACCCAAAACGTGCCGCTGAAGAAACAGCTTACTGGCGGCATCAGATACATCGACATTACCTGCAAAGTTACCAGCGACGGTCTTATGGTCTACCATGGACTCGCTAAAACTGGGTACAGTCTTGATGATGTCCTTACCACGATAATGGACTTTTTGGACCTTCACGACCGTGAAACCGTCATTCTGCGTATCCAGATGGGCGGAGTTTTGAAAAGCTCCAAATCGTTTGTCGAATCCCTTGAAAAATACTTTGATCCTGACACTGTCTTTGGCCGACGAGTCGCCAATCACGTCTACTCTAACGGCGATGCTGGCATTTCTACAGCACCTACTATAGGCCAGCTTCGCGGCCAGATTTTCATCCTGGAGGACTTCAAGACCAGTAATCCCGGCCGTTTTGGTCTTCCCTGGAACGAAGATACTGTGTCTAGCTACAGCCGCAAATTTTCCGCTAGCACCCTATTTTCAGACTCTAAGTGGGATGACATCAAATCTCATCTTAATGAACCTCCCTTACCGTCCTCCAACAAGCTGCGTATCACGCACACTACAGCTAGTGTTGGTGTGAGCCCCATCAAATTTGCTGCTAGAGATTTTCTTAAAGATCTTGCTGTTGGAAAAGAACCCAAAGTTGGAATGAACAAACGTCTGGGCAGATACCTGTTCCGGGAAACCAGCAATTGTTTTGGTATTGTTGTCATGGACTTCCCTGGTCAGCATCTCGTTAAGAAGATGCTGCTATTCAACGAAGACTACGAGCTTGATCATGCTGGTCGTCATTTTCCGCCTGAGGCACTCAAACTCCCTGATACTGACCCGGCTGCTTAAATGACGTGGTAAGTGGAAAGCAACGCACGACAGGATACATGCATCCAACGTCTCTTCGGAACTGCATTACATGGCAAGGTGGTGATGCCAACGCAAAATGTTGTCCCTAGGAAGACAGGGCTGAGTGATGGTGTGGAAGCAGGAAAGAGTCATAGATAATGTACAAGACGTGGGATGGAGCAACTTTCAAGCTTACAACATGCATCACCACCGTTTCGTCAAGCAAATAAAGAAACACTGCCAACAAGCCTTAGCTACATCACTTGCACAGAATTTAGCTAGATTAGAAGCTATTTGTGAATTGTTTGAGTTTGCCATTGAGCCATCTCTTGAAATCGAGTTCTTTCGACTAGCCTCCCAACCAAGAGGCTCGCTCATGTGGCATGCTTTCCTCTCCAACTTCAGTAAACAAAGCTGCTGTCGGTAAAAGTCAATCTAATTGTGGATTGTTGCGAGAATACTGGCGACCGTACTCAAACCCCTTCTGTCTACAAAGGTGGTGTGAATTCGGTCTTCTTGGTAGTCTCTAGTTTTTCCATTCTCTATCTATCGCAGGATGCGGTCTGTCACATAGTAATAGGGGTCGACTCGGGCCAGGGCGGTGTGGCACGTGCCATGACTTAGTCATCCCTATTCTGCCATTATGGACCGGATTATGGACCACATCAACAGCTGCCTTGTATTCCGACCCTCACTCTTCTGAGAAGCTCTCATTTACCACAACAAGTTTCTTTTCGTTTTTTTTTTTGGGATAATCTCCTCCAATCGCTAAACTTTCGGTTAGGGTCGCGAAAACCTCTTGAGATTAGGCATAGCCTTCCTCTTCTTCCCTCTATTCAGCCCTGCGTCTCCAACTTTGTTAAAGGACAACCAGACCTCAAAACGCGATTTAACTTTGGGTCGCAACGTTTACCTCTTCCGGAAGCAGTCATGGAAATTCATGCTTTAACGCCAACTTGACAGCTGCTTGGTGTAACAAATAGCGGACTAACACTAACACAGGAAAGCGATAAAGATTGCCCTAAACAAGGACGTTTAAAACTCCAACTATGAAATCTACTGGTTCTAGAGATACAAGAGTACCGGCGATGAGGACGAACAGCATGATACACTTGCAACCTTGGGATGAAGTGTCGTTGCAGTGTTGCGATAATTCAGCCACGTGCTACCATGTCATATGACTAGCACATGCACGCCGCAAGTTGCATCTGCTGTGAGAAGTTAAATGAGTTGGTACATTGAGGGCTAGGATCTAAAACCCCTCGCACACCGTGTGCAACATATCAACATCATGCATTTGCTAAATGGCATCCCGAGAGGGATCGGAATCTCCGCAACGAGATCTCCAGCTTATGGAGATTAAGGACCTTTTGTACTAGCTTTTCTCATAGATGACACTATGCTACTTATATTTAACGGGTGTCCACCTGTAGTTGTTTTGCAAAGGAGTAGAATCTGCAGCGCACATCCTGTGCTAAAAATATTGTAGATGGACCACATCGAAAATATCACAACGTAATGTCACCGTAGTCGTTGCCAAGAAGACATGGATGGGACAAAGATTGTCACTTGTCAATACTGTAGAGGGTGAGACGCGTGGCTAGAAAGAAAATCGTGGATCCAGCCTGGAACACTTCAATACCTAGGTCAAGGTCACATTCGTGCTGCATCATTATACACTCATGCTAACCAGACATGAGCCTCTCCGTGGATGTTTGGGCTCAACCTAAGCTTGCGAACCTAGGTGTAGTCATCAGGGCCAAAATGAAAAACATCTGCTCAACAAGACGTCATGCACGCTTTTCAAGATTGAGCATGCCTTTTCTTCTACATCAACCGGCCACCAATTCTTGTTTCTAGTCTTTCATCCTTTTGACACCAGTCGACACATGAGTCTGCCCAATCTTTTTCTTTGGTTGACCTTTCTGCCACGATGCGCTTTTCTCTGTTCGCGACAATAGCCTGCCTGGCCATCAGTTACGCTTCAGAACATCAAGACATCTCTGATGTCTGGACTTTTGATGTGAGCGTCAGTAAGATTTCTGACTAGATGGATACCATCGCCGATGACACCCCTCTGTCAAGTTTGTCGATCCCTGGCACTCACCATTCTATGACGTACTACCTCCAGAGCAGTTTGACCCATATCCAACATGAACTTCTAAATGGGCAACTTCAGGGTGAAATCAGATGTATCGACATTGCCTGCAACTATGAAGATGGCGATATCCAAGTGTGCCATAGACATTCCAACACACTTTCCAATCTTGCCTATGTCCTGAAGACGTTGCTAGAATTCCTAGATGCACACCCTCGCGAAACCATCCTTCTACACATCCAAAGGGGCGACCTTTCCAAAACCTTCATTGAGCGTGTTGATAAACATATCGTCCTTGGATACTCATTCTGGTATTCCTGGGCTATTCCTTCTGCTCGTACTAAATGCATATAATTGCAAAACAGGACTAAGCAAACGTGACTGTAAACCTGCGTCCATCAATCTTGTTGTGTTGAATTCAGGCAATGTTTTCAACGTTATGTCGATTGCTTGTCGCCACTTTGACGTGTGTGTGGGATGATTCAACGCCTCCTCGTATGTCCTCGGTTTGCGTTCAGTGATTCTTGCCATCATCGCTCTGATGCATTTTGCTGTTGCATTCTTATCGTACTCTTGACCATTTTGGATTTTAATGTATGGCCGTTTCAATATACCTGTTCGGGTTTCCAACTATTGAATAGATGTTATTGACTTAAATCAGTTACTCTTTTTTTATTTTGTAATGTACGTGCTCTCTCGAGACTTCCTTTCTGTCATGTTTGAACTCAAGAGGGTGCCAGCCCTTTCAATGGTGTTCAGCCACAAGAGGTGTGAGTCTTGTTTCGAAGAAGTGGGACACGTGTGAAACGCCACGCAACACCTGCCTTGAGATTTCCTCTTCCACACCCCATTCCTTGGGGAAGGGCCTCGAGAGGGTTGTAGCAAGAAGACTATCGACGCAGGCTGTTGAGCTATACATCATCCTTGTGCATTATTCTTTGGCAGTCCCCAGAAAAGCCACCACAGACCTTGCCTAGAAACTGGCAGGTGTCATCACAGGAGAGTCAAATCTGAAAAAGATCACATCATTAGTTACCTTGACATCAAGGGCGTCTTTGACGTAGCCTAGAAGGAAAGTCTGGTAGCCAGGCTGAGAAGCCAGGAATGGCTAGAGTCCTTCTGCAAGTGAGCAGCTTCCTTCCTGCCTGACAGGCAGGTGAGTCTATCTGTTGGGGGAGGACTCTCAGTGGAAAAGAAGGTTAAAAGTAGCTTACCTCAAGGCTCACCAGCCTCCCCAATCCTTTACATAGTCTTTATGACTGACCTGTTCAAGAAGATACAGAATCTGGAGTACTCAGATGACGGCTTGATCTACGCATCGCCGGAGTCAGTGGAGGCCAAAGAGACTGGCTGAGGGTGGCAACGAGATGATGTGTCGAGAACGAGCTGGAGATCGACTGGCTGGAGCAAAACGGAATTGATGGGCCTGTGCAAGGGGGTGTGGCCGCGAAGTTCTAGATGCTAGATAGAACTTGGCTGGCTCCGATGAAACAAATGAAGCGGTTGTAGGTCAGGTGGAATCCTGGCCTGAGTTGAAAAAAACACCATGAAGCAACAGCGACCAAGGCTTCAAAGACCATTAACCTACTCAGACGCCTCAGCAGAGTCTACTCCAGAATTCTGTCAAAACATGAACAAGGAGACAGGCAGGAAATGACACGTTTCTGTGAACCCGAGTATACATCTGTAAGAATTGGTCCTCGATTCTTTCATCCGTGTTGACTGCTGTAACTACCTCGGTGCCTGGTCCAATGTAGTTCTTGATTTTGTCACTCTTTTCCAGCAGGCTCGGGCGACCGTGGCTGTTTCCTGAGAGTTCATAACCACTATTGGTCTTCTGCATGTCTTTCAGAGCTTTCTGTAGGTTTGGGCCTAGTTCCCCAAGTCCAACTGACATCATGAAGCTTTCGCAGTTGTGCATCTCATTCTCCATGCCACATCTTACCAGGACTGTGTTCAAACTCGTTACAGTCACTGGCCGTGCAGCTGAAAGAAGAACACAGGGATCAGACTAACGCGTTTACTAGCGCAGGATCACATCCCTGCTGCATCCCTCTACACCAACACTCGCCAGTCATGAGCTTCTTCGGCGATGCCTGGAACATGACTTGAGGTCTTTACAGCTGACTCAAATTGACAAGAAGCATCCCAATCACCATAAAGCTTTGTGAAGGATTTCCGATGCTTAAGTTTTCGCCCGATGGCAGAAATGCTACTGTCTTGTCAGAATGAATGCTAACATCTCGATCCTGCTTTCCGTAACCCTTCCTGTACACCTGGGGGATGGCCTGACGACATATATCAGCAGGCGGTCACCGAGTAAACCCAAATACGTGTAGTTGTGTGTTTGTTTTGAAATGAGATACTCCACGGAGAGCCGGGATTTGGGTTTTTCATGCGGCACAGCAAAGTGCCAAAATGTGGTGCAAGCAGACCAGACGAAGGCCCTAGGATGGGCGCTTTCCTTCATGAAAAAACAGTGCACGAAGGTGTGCATGCGTCTAGCACTTGGCAACAATGCCGTAAATTGGTCACATTATTAGCCAGTTTAATGCGACCAAAGCGTGCTAGACTAGGTCTAGAAGTGTCCAAGAGAGACTAAAGCCTTGAGATAGACGCTCTGTTGTGGGTATCTCTTGCTTTTTGGGCCCTCCAGCCATTGCAATGTTGAGCCTTTTTTCATCTGGACTTCCTGAAAACTCGGTAAGATATGGAGGCTTGGTTGAGCTGGCTTTAGCTTAATCGATGGATGGCTCTATTTTAGGTCACGGGTTTGTTGTGATGGCCATCGCTTGTTTTGGGACGTGGGCGAGGAAAGACCCTTCAAGTCTGGTCTGGGCCTGAGTATTAATGTGGCATCAGGCCGACTCTTCAAGATTGAAAACGTCTTTCCTCCTTCATCACCCCGCTCTCACTGATACTTTCTCGTTTTCCACTCTTGCAGCAGCTTGCCGATCTATGTGCCTGGCCGACATCACTTTTTGATTGGTATTGCTTTCAGCATGCACTTTTCTCTCTTTGCCATACTGGCCTGTCTGGCCGCCTGCCACGCCACCAGCACCTACCGTAAAATTTTTGATCTTTGGTCTTTCAATGTTGCGGATGGCCAGTATGATAACTGGATGGGCGCCATCGCTGATGACACCCCTTTGACCAGCTTGACCATCCCTGGTACTCGTCACTCTATGACATACCACGTTGATAACAGTTTGCTACAGACCCAAAATGCTTATTTGGTCCATCAACTCACTGGTGGTATTAGGTACATTGATGTCACCTGCAAGTACAAAGATTCCGACATCTTTGTGTACCATGGACTAACTGAAACTGGTCACCGTCTGAAATCTGTCTTGGGGACGATATTTAATTTCCTAAAACAACACCCCAGTGAGACCGTCATTCTCCGCATCCAAAAGGGTGGCGGTAATTCGAAAAACTTCTTCAAATACTTGGACAATAATCTTCGCCCTGGCACCGAAATTGGTGATCTTGCCGCCGAGTATGTCTACACTACCCATTTAGGTCCAATTTCCATAGTCCCTAATCTTGGCGAGCTTCGCGGCAAGCTTCTCATCTTGGAGGACTTCAAGGCTGAGAACTCCGGCAGCTACGGGCTCCCTTGGAACGAGGATACTGTGGACAGCTACAACCAAAAGCTTTCTCCCGGCGGACTGTTTATGAAGTCGACATGGGCTGGTATCAAGTCCCATCTGAGCGCGGAGCCCTCTCCAGACTCAAATAAGCTGCGCATCACGCACAATACCGTGAGTCTCGGCGCCAGCCCTATCAGCATTGCTGCCGGAAATGGTCGTATTGGCAAAATGAACTACTTGCTCGGCCATCATCTCCAGGAGAGCGGATCCAAATGTTTTGGCATTGTTGTCATGGACTTCCCCGGCAAGTCGGTTGTCCAATACATGCTTAATTTCAACAGGCAGTATCTGGTTTCTGAGGACGCCAGCTTCCTAACCCATGTCAATGATGCAGCAGACGACGAGGATGATTCCGTCAATGGTTACCGGCCTTCATATTACGACCTGTGGAATGACAGGCCATACTAGTGTCAAGACATATGTCCTCTCAGCCCAAAGCTTCTGCTCATATTTTGAACGTAACCGTGCTACCTTTTGGAGCTAAAAGCAGTCGTTGTATTCTAGCCCATGAAGTTTCAGTGGAGCATGGCGTGCGATAAGCTGGCTTGAAACTGGGACATCCCAACTGCTGTTGAACTAAAGTTGCTCATTTGGTTGTTAGCGGAGGGCCTGCATTAGGTTTGCTCACTGAGAGGTGCAGTGATAATAGTTTGAATCTCCTGTAGATGCTGTTTTCGCACCATCGTCTTCCCATGTAACGTGCAATGGGGTAGACGAACGGACAAGTTGATCCGTTTTTGATAGCAACCAATACAAGTTTCAATGTTTGTTCTTATGTTGTTTCCTTGCACAGCACCTTTTATTATTCACTAGAAATTGTCCCGATCTTGGAATGAGTGAGCTTCCAAGTCAACATCTGTTCATAAGTTAGGGGGGCTGTTGTAGTATTGCTGTAAGGACTTTGCCGGGCAGTTTCTCGTCCAGAAGATCCCATGTCGGATGAAGTAAAGAGAAGCAGAAAATGAGAGATTGATTGATGTTGAATGTGTTTAACCAATTCTCGCTTGAAGAGCGAATCTCAACCATCACTGCCATGTCTAGATGTCCAGACCAAACAAATGGGCCTAGGAAGAAGGTCCTTTGTGTCTAATTCTAACCCTAATGTTCAGCCAAAGTGGATCAGGGTCAGATATCTCGGCAATCCCAACTTGGGTAACCAAAAAAAACCCTTATCCTTCCTCCAACACATTTCTATATGCCTATTCTGGTATTCCCGGACTGTTCCCCCTGCTCGTACTGGATACATATAATCGCAAAACAGGACGAAGCAAACATGACTCTAACCTCACGTGTATCAATCTTGTTGTGAATGTTGTTGATTTTTCACAAATTCTCGAAGAAGTTCTGTTGGTAACCTTATCAGGATTGCTGTCCAGACCATGCGTTACGGTTAGTATCAGACATTAAGGGCCTTTTCCAAGGCCATTTACATGGGATGGATCTTGTTGTGGAGAACCTACCCCTCTTCGGTAGAACGTCAGATAGTCACATAGTCATACATGATAACCTGTCCTGATCAATGTTAACAATCCTTGTTAGTTGAATACAACTATCAAAAATTTACAATAGATCTCTGTCAGTAAGTCGGTAGGTTCACTCATAGGTCGGGTTTTCTCCGTCAAGACACATCGCGTCAAACGTAACTACCTCAAGTCCTTACCCGATGTTCACCCGGATAGTGGCAGAATATCCACAACACCACTCACGTCCATTACTACCGCCACGCGACAATTCCTGACTGAAGTGCCGATCTCAGTTGATTTACATAGTCCACACTCTAGACTGAACACACGACATTGGCTTGCACAAAGTCTTGTTTGTCTGACACTAACCATGACGCTTGACCGTGTTGAGATAAACATCATCCTAGTGCATTGTGCTTTGGCGGTCCCGAGGTGAGCCGCCACAGACCTTACCTAGAAACCGGCAGGTGTCATCACAGGAGAGTCCAATCTGAAAAAGATCACATCATTAGTCGCCTTGACATCAAGGGCCTCTTTGACGTAGCCTAGAAGGAAAGGTTGGTAGCCAGGCTGAGAAGCCAGCAATGGCTAGAGTCCTTGTGCAAGTGAGTAGCTTCCTTCCTCCCTGACAGGCAGGTGAGTCTATCTGTTTGGGGAGGACTCTCAGTGGAAAAGAAGGTTGAAAGTAGCTTACCTCAAGGCTCACCAGCCTCGCCAATCCTTTACATAGTCTTTATGACTGACCTGTTCAAGATACAGAATCTGGAGTACGCAGATGACGGCTTGATCTACGCATCGCCGAGTCAGTGGAGGCCAAAAAGACTGGCTGAGGGTGGCAACGAGATGATATGTCGAGAATGAGCTGGAGATCGACTGGCTGGAGCAAAACGGAATTGATGGACCTGTGCAAGGGGGCGTGGCCGCGAAGTTCTAGATGCCAGATAGAACTTGGCTGGTTCCGATGAAACAAATGAAGCGGTTGGAGGTCAGGTGGAATCCTGGCCTGAGTTGAAAAAACACCATGAAGCAATAGTGGCCAAGGCTTCAAAGACCATTAACCTACTCGGGCGCCTAAGCAGAGTCTACTTCAGAATTCTGTCACAACATGACCGGGCGGACGTGCAAGAAATGACAGGTGTCTGTAAACACATCTGTAAGAATTGGTCCTTGATTCTTTCAAGATAATGTCAATGATTTCCAATGCGCCAACTATGCGAATGCACCAAAAACATCAACCCTCAAGACAAAACACAGCATAAAAACACAACAAAACACAAGTCGATTTAAACTAATGTACATGATATGCAAGCGTCGCAGTTTTTAACATCCCCCTCTTAGAGATTATGACAAAAACACCACAAACTATTTAGTTTATTCAAGTTAGTCACTACACTCTCCCCCAGAGGTCTGAAACACTACCTGGCAGGTCCTTGCATTATGCCCGGGCTTACTGCAAACACCACACCGCTGAACCCCCAGTCGCGCCGACCTTCCTTGACCACCACTGTTCGAAAATTTGGTCGCCACCTGCATGCATATCAACATCCATTTGATCAATTGCTTGTCTCCATTCCTCTACTGTCATTACCCCTATTTTCTGCAGTCTAGTCCTTTCTGCCCTCTGGCGCCGGCTTAGTAGCTCCATTGCCCGACGAAGATTTTGGTCCTCAGCCCTCAACAAGGCACTCTCATGCAAGACTGCTTTAGTACCCTTAGAAAGAGACTTAAGAGCTCCTAGAATATATTCTGGAGAGGTACTTTGATGCCTTGTGATCCTTCTCTCAAGACATTCAGACTGAGATCCTGCGTCAAGTATAGTCTTTGGCGTCTTTGAGACCCAAATGGTTGAAGTGCTAGCCACCTCCTCGGCAGGTTTTGGAGTCCGTAGACGCACATCAAGCCTTGAGACCACACTTTCCGGGTCTAGAGCAACAAACCTGGCTCCTCTCAAGGCTGACCTTGTATTTCGTTCTACAATTGTGGCCTTAAACGCGGCGTAGAAGGCTGGGAAGAGCTCGGTCTTTGAAACATGGGTTGTAGAGCATCTGATTAAATGCTCGATTTCTCGATAATAAGCTTTCTTAAGTAGCCCCCGGAGCACCTGACATCAAGAGGCTGCAGTAGATGAGACGAATGAGGTCGCAAACAAAGTGCGATAATCTTGTTTTCTTCACAATATTTTTCAAACTCGACGGAGTGGTGGCTTTCGTGCCCATCGAGGATCAGAAGACGATAGGGACCAGTTGATCGGTTGGTTGCACACCAGTTAAAGTGCTTTAGCCACTCAAGACCCATCTCATTATCGGTCTAGCCGGTTTGCGTCGTCGCAATAGCCCAATCGCCTGGGAGGTTACTTTCTTGATACCAGCTAGCGAGGTGATATTGGCCTGCGCCAACGATAAACGGCTGGATCGCCTGGCCTTCCGCATTAATCGCTTGAATGACCATAATCCCTTCCTGGCCTCCAGGCTGCACTGATTTTGGTCGTCCACGCCTTTTCGCACCTGCAACAACAATTCCACTTGCAATCATGCTCAAAAGAAAGCCAGTCTCATCAAAGTCCCGAACATCAGCTAGGCGGTCACAATATTTCGCGATTGTATTCTCCGCAAGTTTGAACCAATTGAGATCAATATTAGGATCTTTGCATTTGGCTCTCTGAAAGTCGTAGTTTCGAAAGAAACGCGTCTTCAGCTTTGGTTGTCGCCTGATAAAGCTGGAAGCCCAGCGCTTGCCGGCGGGTGGCCATTTCTTCAACAGCACGCAGCCGGGGGGGAAATCCTCGGGAATCTAGTTCGAGAATAAATTGGACAATGATCTGTTCCTTTAGATCAGATAGTCGGCGTGAGTTCAGGATGGTATTGCATCGCGATTGGATGCTATTATGCCGCCGGCGAAGCCTATGCTGAGAGATTTTATAGCTCTTTGTAACACTTCGGATGCTTAGTTCCCTGTTGTTTTGAAGGGCCTGAAGGGCAAGAACAGTTCTACCCTCTATATTTGGCTTTGACACATCTCGTGGCTGAGAAGTAATTGATTAAATGTAAGGATTGGTGTAGGAGGGAAAAGTCCGACGCTCGCCCGTCTGCGACGCTCGCCCATCATGTACGTTAACCCATTTTCGAGACGGAGGTGGTGCCGTTATTGGACTATGAGACACATTCTAGAATATCTGTCTCAACAATACCACTACAATCGACGGGCTGGGAGGGTAAAAGGGAAAGGATTGCCAGCTCTTCAAGCCTCGGAGGATTACAACAGCGGCGTCGTCATTCAACTTCATTTCCACGAATTTCCTCTTGTTCTACCCCTAGTTGGCGACTGCTAGTACAAACATAGGCAAGCTGATGAATAAATCTGTTTCTTGGCAGGGACCTGCCCCAAGATCCAACTCATCTAAGCTTGTACCAGGCCGCCACAGGGATCTTTTGAAAGACCTTTATTCTGATGAAGAAATACCGTGTGGTGGTAGAGGAAGGGTTGTTTCTTCCTTCAATCTGGCGCTCCCAAAAGGATGACTAGTGGCCAGCCCTCACTGCCAATTTGTCATCCGTGCCTGTCTACTCAGCAAGGCCCAGTTCCTCAGTCCGTCATGATCTCCATCGTTCTTCTCCATTGTATTTGGCATAGCACACTGCACGTACGGCACTGGGGTTAAATAGGCGTCATGGAGGTATAGTTTGAAAGTTGAGAAGCCGTCTGCCATTAATAAAGTGACTGGCTTGAGTCGATGAACACCATCATGCGATGAAATAGCCGATAGACACTCATTCTGATACAAGTTATTCCAAGTGAATTACTTGTACATAACTTGGTTGTTGTTTATCTGCCTTTCAGACAGCGTATTCGCCGTTGTGGGCTGTTGCAACAGTCATCCCAATTTTGTGCTTATTGGTGGTTCAGCTCAACAAAAGTACGAGCTATATTAATAATGTGAATGTAACGTCACGTTTTACAAGATAGCCCGTGTCATCTGTGTGAAGCAATGGCCAGTGATAACCCCCATTTCCATGGCGGGGTCGCCCCCATCTAGGTGGCGCTGGACTAGGCTTATCAAGTAGGCATCCGTGTTGACTGGTTTAACTACCTCAATGCCTGGTCCATTGTAGTTCTTGACTTTGTCACTCTGTTCCAGCAGGCTCGGGCGACCGTGGCTGTTTCATGGAAGTTCATGACCACTCTTGGTCTTCTGCATGTCTTTCAGAGCTTTCTTTAGGTTTGGGCCTAGTTCCCCAAGTCCAACTGACATCATGAAGCTTTCGCAGTTGTGCATCTCATTCTCCATGCCACATCTTACCCGGACTCTGTTCAAACTCATTACAGTTACTAGCCGTGCAGTTGAAAGAAGGACACAGGGATCAGGCTAACACGTTCACATTTAGCGTAGGATCGTATCCCTGCTGCATCCCTCCGCACCAACACTCGCTAGTCATGAGCTTCTTCGGCGATGCCTAGAAAATGACTCAAGGTCTTCACAGCTGACATAAAATTACAAGATGCATCCCGATCACCAGAAAGCTTTGTGAAGGATTTGCGATGCTTAAGTTTTCGCCCGATGGCAGAAATGCTACTGTCTTGTCAGAATGAATGCTAACATCTCGATGCTGCTTTCCGTAACCCTTCCTGTACACCTGGGGGATGGCTTGACGACACATATCAGCAGGCGGTCACCGAGTAAACCCAAATACGTGTAGTTGTGTGTTTGTTTTAAAACGAGAAACTCCAAGGAGAGCCGGGATTTGGGTTCTTCATGAGGCACAGCAAAGTGCCAACATGTGGTGTATGCATGGAGACTAAAAAATAGCAGCAGGCACAAGGGACGAAGGCCCTAGGATCTAGGATAGCTGCTTTCCTTCATGAAAAAACAGTGCACGAAGGTGTGCATGCGTCTAGCACTTGGCATCAATGGCGTAAATTGGTCGCATTAACCTGGCTGATAATGTAACTAATGCCTACCAGACATAGGCCTAGAAGTGCCCAAGAGAGACTAAAGCATTGATAGAAGCTCTGTTGTTTGCATCTCTTGCTTTTAGGGCCCTCTAGCCATTGCAATGCTCGGCCTTTTTCCATCTCTACTTCTAGAAAACTCGGTAGGATATGGAGGCTTGGTTGAGCTGGCCCTAGCTCAATCGATGAATGGCTCTATTTTAGGTCACAGGTTTATCGTGATGGCCATCGCTCGTTTTGGGACGTGGGCGAGGAAAGACCCTTCAAGTCTGGTCCGGGCCTGGGTATTAATGTGACATCAGGGCGACTCTTCAAGACTGAAAACGTCTTTCCTCCTTCATCAGCCTGCTGTCACTGATACTTTCTCGTCTTCCACTCTTGCAGCAGCTTGCCGATCTATGTGCCTAGCCGACATCACTTTTTGATTGGTATTGCTTTCAGCATGCACTTTTCTTTCTTTGCCACACTGGCCTGTGTGGCCGTCTGCCACGCCATCACGTACCACAAAATTTTTGATATGTGGTCTTTTGATCTCGTGGAGGGCAAGTATGAGAACTGGATGAGCGTCATCGATGATGACACCCCTTTGACCAGCTTGACCATCCCTGGTACTCATAACTCTATGACATACCACATTGATAACAGTTTGCTGCAGACCCAAAATGCTCATTTGGCCCATCAACTTACTGGTGGTATTAGGTACATTGATATTACCTGCAAGTACAAAGATTCCGACATCTTTGTGTACCATGGACTAACTGACACTGGTCACCGTCTGAAATCTGTCTTGGGGACGATATTTAATTTCCTAAAACAACACCCCAGTGAGACCGTCATTCTCCGCATCCAAAAGGGTGGCAGAGGCGGTAATTCGAAAAACTTCTTCAAATACTTGGACAATAATCTTCGCCCTGGCACCGAAATTGGTGATCTTGCCGCCGAGTATGTCTACACTACCCATTTAGGTCCAATTTCCATAGTCCCTAATCTTGGCGAGCTTCGCGGCAAGCTTCTCATCTTGGAGGACTTCAAGACTGAGAACTCCGGCCGCTATGGGCTCCCTTGGGACGAGGATACTGTGGACAGCTACAGCCGGAAGTTTTCTCCTGGTGGGCTGTTTATGAAGTCGAAATGGGCTGGTATCAAGTCCCATCTGAGCGCGGATCCCTCTCCAGACTCAAATAAGCTGCGCATCACGCACAATACCATGAGTTTCGGCGTTAGCCCCATCAACAATGCTGCCGGAAATGGTCGTATTGGCGGAATGAACGAGTTCCTCGGCAATCATCTCGAAGAACTTGGATCCAAGTGTTTTGGCATTGTTGTCATGGACTTCCCCAGCCAGTTACTTGTCCAATACATGCTCGAATTTAACAGGCAGTATTTGGTTTCTCAGCACGCCAGTTTTCTATCCCAAGTCAATAATGTGGTATATCACTCGGATAGTTCCTTCAGTGATTAAGAGCAGCTATTGCTAGAGAAGACTCTTCGCATCTAAGGTGCTACTAGTGTCAAGACATACATCCTGTTAGCCCAAAGCTTCTGCTCGTAGTTCGAACGGAACTGTACGCCCTTTTAGAGCTGAAAGCAGTCATTGTGTTCTGGCCCATGGAGTATCAGTGAAGCATGACGTGCAATAGGTTGGCTTTAAACTGGGACATCCCAACTGCTGTTGAACAAAAGTTGCTCATTTGGTTGTTAGCGGAGAGCCTGCATTAGATCAGTTCACTGAGAGGTGCAGTGATAAGAGTTTGAATCTCCTGTGGACACTTTCTTCGCACTATCGTCTGCCCATGTAAAATACAATGGGGTAGACGAACGGACAAGCTGATCCGTTTTTGATACCAACCAATACTAGTTTCAATGTTTGTCCTCATGTTGTCGTCTTGTAAAGCACCTTTTATTAATCACTACGTGACTTTACCCATCCCACATCACTATTAGCATACCATTCCTTAATGCCGGGGGTTGCAGTGATGGTAAGACTCATTTTAATATCTCATTCTCAGTGGGTGCCTTCAACTTAGAGGTGAAGTCAGATACGTCGGCCTTGCCTGCAATTATAAAGATGGCAATATCCAAGTGTACCACAGACATTCCGACGCTCTTTACAAGCTTGCGTATGTCCTGAAGGCGCTGCTTGAATTTCCAGATGCACATCCTCGCGAAACCATCCTTCTGCGCATCCAAAGGGGCGATCATTCCAAAACCTTCGCTGAGCGTGTCGATAAACATATCGTCCCTCGCTCTAGTCTTAATCTTCGGGCCGTCCAGCGTATTTACACTCACTGCCGGCACTACCGGCCTCACTACGATACCTTATCTCGGTGAGCTTCGCGGCAAGGTGTTCATTCTACAGGATTTCGAGACTAAGCGCCCTGCTCATAGTCAGTTTCAAGAACTATTCTAGTTTCTTCAGAAGCAGGAAATCAAGCGCGTCTCAACGTCAAGAAGTAGTAGATGCACGACCAGAAAGTGATTTAGAGATCTGGCTTATGTTTAGGCTTTGCTAGGCATAGTGTCGCATTCCTGCCGCATATTCCCGCAGCTAGCCACAGCCGCAGGCGCTCTCAATGGGCTAGACGCAAGGTCGCCGTGAGTCTACCTAGGTAGCAAGTGATCCTGAATTAAGCGGAGGTCAAAGAAGCATGTCGGCTAATAAACTTGCTGTTGTTCTTTCATGTCTGAATGCCGCAGAAACCTCCCTTCTTTCATCCATTACCAATATTTAGGCCCTTTGTCTGATGGTCTGCTGCATCTAGTAACAATATAAAACCCTCTACCATCAGTTCTGAAAATCAATCGCAGTAACCCCACCGTGCTTGTAGCGGCGATAATCAAGATGTGACGTGGCGGTTGTGCAGTTGAATGGATACAATCATGATCATAAACTCCCTGTCCATATTTTTCCTAGTCTAAGATTCTACTCGTTCTCACACAGGGTCTAGTAAGCTAGTCTCTGGTGAGTGCGGGTGTGGTATTTTCGACTGTCTCTGTGTACTAGCTCTATTCTCACCCATGTATTTGTCCTCATCGCCCTGTCCATTTGTTCGGCGTGACACTACGTGCATCCCGAATATGAACGTGACAGACGTCAGAGTCAGAGACGAAGCGTTCAGATTGTTGGAATGGGACTACCATCATAGCCCAGACTCCAAAGATCAAAACTATTTTGAAGCAGCCAGCTAACAGATGCTCCCTATCAAATGGCACAATCAAGGCATCACTCCCACGTGCGTTAACACCCAATTTACCGTCCTTTAGCTGTTGCATTCCGCTCCAAGGCCCATGTAGTAAATTGCTTGACTAGCGCTGGATGGGCGGGCTTTTTAACTCTGACCTGACAATTCAGCAATCCCATGGCTCGAAAAGGGTTGGAGTATGGACTTCTAGGGGGAGCGTATCTCAACGTCTTCTAGGCCAGATAGATGCCAGGACACAACAAGCAACTAATTATCCCGCTTGACAAATGCAATGTCTATGCACCTGACTATCACTGAGATAGATTTGCCTGTTGCGCACGCCATATAACAAGTATTTACACAGTGCTGTCGTGAGAAAACGTCAACTTCCCCAACATCGACAAGCATCATCATATTTCCTGTCTCTTCTTTCTTTGAACCTCGACAGTCAAGCCCTTAAAAGTCGATGGTTATCCCGAACTTGCCATCACCCTTTCTCTTTGCCATATATGAAGCACAAGGCCTCTCCTTTATTGAATGCGCCAATCCCTTCCTTGTCTTTCACACACCACACCTTTTATTTCCATGACAACCTTTTCGTGAGCCAACAGCCACGGGAAGTGTTAGAGCCACACGACCTTGGTACGCTTATTCTTACTGTATGTATGTTTTGCCTCAGGCTTATCATCTATTTCGAGGCAGCTTGTTGCTTTCAATACGGCTTGTCAGCCTAATATCTGCCTTTCTTGGCTTGTAAACCACAACATTCAAAGACATTTGCCGGCACAGAAACTGACGCACGAACGTCAAAGACTCTCCAAAATCTCATCCAAAACCACCAATTATGCGGTCTTCCTTTTGCTCAAGACCTTCCACAGTGATTCAGTGTACGGTCTCTGTAATTCTAGTGACACACCACCAACACCACTCTCATCCAAAAGTCCAGCGGGTTGTTTGCCTAGTCGAAAGACATCATCGCGAGCATCCCTGCTTTCATTACTGAGACCCCTGGAACCCATGAAGATCCTCTTACCACAATCTTATTTTGGGAACCCAAACAATGCCAATCGTGAACAATGCACAAACAAAAATCCCAGGAAAAGCTTCAAGACATCCTTGTTTCCGTTGAGCACTTACCCGCATTTTCACAAACTCGTCATAGCCTCAAGCACAGATAGCTGAACGAAGAGCAAGATCTCTTTTCTAAAAGAAATGTCGATTCTCTCGGTTTTTATGCTTCCGGAGCTTGCGGCTTTACGATTATTTCCATGTTGTGGCAGAGGCTGAAAACACGCAACTGCTGATGAGACTTGGGAAGCACTGGGAAGAGGAGTGTTCTCAGAGCTGCCGACTGGTCCATCCTATCTCACAAACCTCGACGTCAAGTATCGTGCAGAAAAAATAGAGTCACGGGCTGGCAGCCGGGAGGCCTATTAGCTGCTGAACTGGCTCTGGTCGAAACCATGTTATGGTTGGACCTTTGGTAGATCCCAAGATAGAAAAGACCAAGCGTCCAAGATCATCGTGGAATAGCAATTTGTGAGTGCTGCTATCAGCTATGACAGAGAGCCTAAATAACAGTTTAAAGCCGGGCGTGCTTACGACGACCAGGCAAGTAACGTGTCAAGTCAGGGTATCTTAAATAACCGGGCTTACAGTCACCTTGCGTACCTCAGACGGGCTTCTAGATGTAAGAACTTCGAACCAACAATGAGGCAAGAGACGTGCACGTTGTATCTTAGAGGGAAGCTCAAGTGTAGCGTCTTTTGTCTTATGCGCGTGCAGCATTGGCAAACATTGGCATGTCCCCGTATTATTTTGCTTTTGCCCTCACCCTTCTCTACTGGTACTATTATTTTAGGGACTTGGGATACTGCGGGTAGGGTCCGAAATCCTCCTTGCCAGATCAATTTGAAGCCTCGCAAGGAGCGGAGTTGAAGGACAAGAAAGTAGATGCACAGATGCCTACAGATTTGAGATATGCATTCTAGATTTTTGAGGCCGGGAAACTGCGGTCACGAATTAATCTGAAGGCGGATGTACGGCACTCACCATCTCTTCATTTATCCTCTCTTGTCTCTCTCATCATCTCCTAACAATGCCGTCTTACACGGGACGCAGCTTGTTGTTTATGCCGAAGCCCTTGCCCATCTGCGTTGCCTGAATTCAGCCATGCGTCAACTGGGAACCGGAATGTGAGCCATCCCGATGTCCGCCTCTCTCACACTGCCAAAAATAAGGGCCAAGATAGGCGCGATAATCGCCGTCGCTAGGGCCAAGCACTGCCCAGGGTCTCATGCGATGATGATCGAGCTTTGCTGGAGATCTATTCTCTACAGGCTTTTTTTCGCTGCGAACTGATGCCTGTGCAAGTGTGCAAAGCATGTGGTAGTTCAAGGATTCCAACTGCATTACGTCTGTCAAGATCAAGCATGGCAGTCTCGCTGGTGATTCTAGGAATTTTTTACAATGTAAACAAAAACAAGATGCATTCGGGGGAGCCAAGCCATGGCCTGGCTATATTACTGCAAGGCCCCTACCTCTTTGATGTTCCTGGATTTGTTTTCCCACCTTTTCATCTATCTGATCTTGCCTACTATCGTCATCTCTCTCCTTTGTTCCTACTCTTTGCGCCTGCCTGACAGCGACACTCGCCACCACTGTTAGTCATGCGCCTCTTTGTCTTTGCAATTCTAGCTTTTTTGACTTTATGTCGGGCTGTCGAATATCAAGGTTTCAACGACGACTGGTCTTTCGACTTGGACAACGCCCAAAACACGGAATGGATGAGCAGCCTAAGTGACCTCGTTCCTCTGTCAATGCTGTCTATTCCTGGAACCCACAACTCAATGACTTACAACCTCGAACACCTTTACATTCAAGGCCAAAACTTTCCTTTGGAAGATCAGCTTAATGCTGGTATTAGATACTTCGACATTAGTTGCCACACTCTCGTTCATGAACTCGTAGTGCATCATGGACCTAGCTCTACTTCCATTAAATTTCAGGACGTCATAAATATTCTGTTCGATTTCCTCGATGAACATGATCGTGAGACTATTGTTCTACGCATCCAGAAACACAGCCCTTTTGAAAGATCTGAGTCCTTCCTCCGCATCCTCGAGAATTACTTGAGCCCCGGAACCTACTCGGGAGACCGTGCGATAAATCGCCTCTTCTCTAAGGGCGACGCCGGCATCACCGAAATCCCTACCCTTGGTGAGGTTCGGGGCAAGGTCTTTATTTTGCAGGACTTCAAGACTAGAGTTCCCGGTCGTTATGGTCTCCCCTGGAGCTCCTCTAAGGTTTCCGTCTACACTTTCAAGATCACCATGAAGAGCTTGCTCCTGAGGCTGAAATGGCGTTTGGTCAAAGCCTTCATCAAGGCTGTTACTGGCCATAAAAAGCTATCCATTACCCACACTACTGCTAGTTTTGGTGCTAAGCCTATTGAAATTGCCGCTGGTAGTGGCTCTCATGACGGCATGAACGCGCGTCTTGGTGCATTCCTTAAGAAGAAAACCAAGTCTAAGAAGCCTTTTCATGCCTTGAGTCATGTTGGAATCATAGCTATGGACTACCCTGGCAAGAAGATCATTGAGCAGATCCTGGAGCTCAACAATCATTATCGGGTTCGCTATGCTATCTGAAATTTCTTCCAAAGCGACAGCAACAGCATGGTGTCCGGTTCTACTATGAGGACTACGATACCCAGTTCACAATGGCCCTTCTAAGCATCCACCAATGATACCCTCCTTCTCAAACGCCGATATGAAGTTAGACCTGCACTTTCCATCACAGACATCCACCGTAATAGTCATTTGTTTACAATTGCTTCTGTGTTGCCAGCGTCTTGAAGAAAAACAGAGAAGTTTCTACACCCAGGAGAAAGAGAGGAACATGTATCACAGGGCCAGCCAGCCACGTCTAGATCCGTGTCACAGCATCAACACGCAAAACTTAGGCTGGATCATTCATGGAAGCCAGTCCCGGCACCGGCAGAATCTTCGCAAAGAAGAGCGCAATGGGGCAGGAGAAGGCAAAAGAAAAGATCCCAAACCCGCCCGTGAGCCAGCCAGATGTTTGCCTGGTTGTGATAGTATGAACTGGCGGCGAGTGTATATGTATTGGAGTCAATCTTGAACACCTATGGCTTTAATGTGTATTCATGGCAACCACTCAGACATAGGGTTCTTGTGTCGTAGCAAGCACAGCATCACACAAGGTCTTTGTGTCATCACTTCTATCTTTTCACTCTCTTCTCATCTACCAAACGCACATGATTAGTGAGTCAGGAACACAGGTGAGCCGGAGAGCAAAATCCCGACTACTCCTACTCCTACTTTATTTAATCAACTATTTCTCAGCCGCTAACCATGCCACAGTTAAGAAAAGGGAAATGAATAATTCTAGCTCTTTAGGCTCTTTGAAGCGATCCACAACTGCGCACATATCTCGCAGTAAGGATATTCAAATTCCTTCCTAGTACCCTCCATGATCGATATCATGGCAAACCTTCTCAAGGCAACATTTTCCGACTGGGATGCATCACCCATCGGCAGGCGCTGGGCTTCTAACTTCGTCAAGCGACAACCAGATCACCAAGCGGAATGGGTGGTTGTCACAGGCGCAAAGACGTGGAAAGGCGAAATAAGCCCAGCGAGAAAACCGAGAATAGGTTGCAGCTATCTAGGTGATCGCGCCGTTCATCATGGTTGTGGGCTAACGTTACCTCGCCAGCTGGTACCAAGGAAGAATATCAGTATTGACGCTTGCCCCGACCGTGATTATCACATTTCGCCGCGGCTGCCGGATGTTTCCTGTCCATACTGGTGGTACCATACATGAATGCATATGTGCGTGCGGGATCAACGCTATGGTGAACGGGCGAGAGACACTATAGAGACGAATGCCAAAAGACAATGACATAATGGGGGTAGTCCTGACAACAGCTCAGTGCTTAAGACTGGCATCAGGCGTTTTCTTGAAGGAAATAGAAGTCGGGGATAGAACAGCTATGGCAATCGGTGCTTATCCAGCCACATAGGAAGACGGGCTAGAAGGGTGGCCGCTGAGGCCAGCCGATTTCTGGTGTTTGCGAGAATGATTGTGAGCCCAGAGCCACATTCTGTCTAGCTGGAGTTTGAGGCCTAATACATCAGAAAATCAAGAGGGACAGCCAGGAAGGCTAACGGAGGGGGCAGCCCGGTGGAATCTATTAGGCTCTCAGATCTACTCAACAAAAGGTTTACTGAAGAATTCCATGGCAAATATACCAGCGTGTTTTGTAGCAGTGACGCCATTAATGGCATTGTTTTTGCAAGCGAGATGTTCGCCGAGATACCTGTTCATACTAGCGCTGCTGTTGCTACCATGAGTTTTGTACCAGCACTGAATATGGTATGCGTGACAGAAAGCTTCTCTGGGCCTCCAGACGGAACCGCCTCAGCAAAGCTTTTAAGAGCAAAGCGTTTCGATTCATCAGATAAGCCTTAATAGTAGCGTGAAAACCGCACACGGGCATACTAGAAGATGACTAGCTCCAACTTCGGAGAACTCTGGTCTTGAAGTCTAGCAATATCAAGGTCTAGCTACAAACCAGACGAAAGGTAGGGGTGGTAGTGATGCTAGTGTTTGGACAACATGCATTGTCCCAAACTCAATCTAACCCACCATACTGCTTTCTAGATAGAAGGGAGTCTCTGTTAGTACATGATAAGCAAATGCACCACCAAAAGTCTCCCAATCTCTTCTCTTGGCATCTAATCAACCATTTGTGCACCAAAAAACATGGCACAATCAAAAAATGAGACTAATGTAGCTCTCGCTTTTCGGGCCCTTTAAAATAACGCACTTGATAAGTAAGCGCCGCACTTTTCTTGAACCCCTCTATAGTTATCACGATAAACCATCTGATCAATTAAAACTACTCACTACACTCTTCCCCAGACATTTCCATCACTACCTGACAGGTCCTTGAATTATGGCCAGGCTTACCGCACACACCACAGTGCCGAACACTAGGTCCGACTGACCATCCTCGACCACCACTCCTCGACGATTCAGCCACTATCTGCGCATCCACATCCATTTGATCAATTGCTAGTCTTTCTTCCTCCACCGTTATTACTCCTCTTCCCCGTAATCCAGTCCCCCTTGCCCTCCGGCCCCGGCTTAGTATCTTATTTGCCTGTCGCAGGTCTTGGACCTCTGCTCTCAGGAGGGTCATCTCATGCATAACTGCCTGTGTTCCCTTCGCAAGAGACTTTAATGCTTCACGAATTGACTCTGGAGAGCTGCTTCGGTGCCTTCTAATTCGTCTTTCGAGATATTCAGACTGAGATTGGGCCTCAAGCACAGTCTTTGGGGTCTTTGAAGCCCATGGGGTCGATGGTTCAGCCCTCTCCTCGGCAGGCATTGGAGTCCGTAGCTGTACATCAAGCTTTGAGACTACAGCTTCTGGGTCAATGGGAACAAGGCCAGCTCCTTTAAAAGCCCCCTTGATATTTCTTTCCGTCATAGTAGCCTCGTGTGCTGCGTGGAAGGCCGAAAAGAACTCGGTCTTAGAAACGTGGGTTTTAGAGCATCTGATCAATCGCTCTATTTCTCGACCATAAGCTTGTTTTAGTACGCTAAAGCACCCGACGTCAAGCGGCTGGAGTAGATAAGAGGAATGAGGTGGCATACAAAGCCGGATGATCTTCTTTTCTTCACAATATCTCTCAATTTCAATAGAGTGATGACTTTCATGGCCATCGAGGATCAAGAGACGATAGGGACCAATTGATCGATTGGTTGTGCACCGGTCAAAGTGCTTAAGCCACTCGAGACCGGTTTTGTTATCGGTCCAGCCATTTTGGGTCGTTGCAATAGCCCAATCGCCCGGGAGGTTGCTTTCTTGGTACCAGTTGGCGAGGTGATGTTGGCCCGCACCGATGATAAACGGCTGAATCGCCCAGCCTTCCGCACTGATCGTTTGAATGACCGTAATCCATTCTCGGTTTCCAGGCTGGACTGATTTCGGCTTTGAACGCCTTTCTGAGCCTGTGACAACTATTTCACTCGTAATTATACCCATAAGAAAGCCAGTCTCATCAAAGTTATAGATGTCATTTGATCGGATGCCATACTTCGCGATTGTGTTCGCCACAAGCCGAAACCAATCGCGGATAATGGTTGGATCTTCGCACTTAGCTCTCTGGTAGTCGTATTTACGGAGAAAACACGTCTTAAGGTCTGGGTGTCGCTTGACGAAGTTATGAGCCCAACGGGTGCCAACTGGCGGCGCGCCGCGGTCGGCAAGCAACTGATCAGCCATTTCTTCCACATCATGAAGCCGGGGGGAAAATCCTCGCGAATCTAGGTCGAGTATAAAGTTAATAAGGATCTGTTCTTCTTGATCAGATAGCCGACGTGATTTCTGGATAGTATCCCGTCGAGACTGGATGCCTTGCTGGCGGCGACGTAGTCGTCGCTCATCGACTGTATAGGTGCTTGCGGCGCGTCGGATGCTTAGTTTTGGGTCATTTCGAAGGGCATTAAGGGCAAGAAGGGTTCTATCTTCAATAGTAATAGCTGACATATTAGGTTGTTGAGAATCTATTGATCAAATGAAAAGTTAGGTCTAAGGTAGAAAAGTGCGGCGCCTACATGACTACGGCGCTTGCTTATCAAGTACGTTAACCTAAAATGTTAATCGTAGATGTGCTTGTGGTCACATGATCGAGGGTTACGGGCAGCGTCAATAACACCGTTTGTCCAGCCACAAGGTGTTTTCTTTTTCGTCGCAAACATTTTCCTTCCCGGGCCTCACCATCCCGGATATTGCTGACTTTAAGGTGGCTCATTACTCTAAAGATGGTCGGTCAGCCTAAATTATACCTTTATGAGAAAGCTTACGAGCCCTACAGCATGGGAACACATGTATGCCTGTGGACAGGCCCAGGAACACCCAAAGCCCACAAAAGCTGTGTCCAAACCAAAAACTTCACAATTTACATTTTTGCAAATTTTAGATGTGCGCTATTGAGAATTTCCATCATGTCATCACCATCGCCTGTTTTTCGGCAAGTGGAGAAACATCAGATCAGTAGCAACCCCTCAGTAGACTGACATGACAGAACATGACTAAGCAGACAGACATGCGAGAAAGGGCACGTGACTGTAAGCCCAAGCACATCTGTTGAGAAAACTTCCACTGGGTCCCGGATAAGGTTCGGGTAAACAGATAAGAAAGGTGTCTTATCTGAGAAGAAGTGGGAGACATAAATGGAAAGAAGAGTTGACAGAATTTTCATTTAGCTTAATGTAAAATTTAAGGACCAATTTAACAGGTTATGAACCTATACTGAATTACCTTCGGAGAACATTCGTAAAATGTTCTTATAAGTTTCTTAACGGAACTTGTTTTACAGATTTGCAATTTTACGCGATAACCGGAACGAATTTAATCGACCGAATTACATCAATATGCCGGTAATACTCGATGGCCGCAACTGGAAGGAGTGGGAGTCGAACTTCATCGTTCAACTTCAGAGTGAGGGGCTCCAGTATTTGCTGGCAGACAACTCCATGGAGGGGGTGGAAAGGGACAAGAAAGGCCCTGACACCAACAAGAAGCAGAATGACGAGGATATCGCCATGAAAATCCTCGAGCTTAGTCTGAGTGAGTCGTTTAGGATTATGATCAGGAACGACACGATAGTCAGACATGCATACGAGAAGCTGAAGGCGGTCTGTCCTTTGGATACAACAGATCTGTCTTTCGAAGAAATGGGAAATCTCTTCCGTTATCCTTTGAGAAAGGAATTGACTATTCTGCAAAGCTGGGTGTATTTCGACACGGTGTATAGAAAGGAAAGCATCATAAGCTTGGCAAGAAAACGGATATGTCGATTCTGTGGAATTTCGTGTTTTTGCTCCCCCGGGAGTACGAGAAGGTGGCAAAGGCGTGCCACCGAAAGAATGATATCTCGACGAGCGAGATATTGGAACAATTAGAAGAGGTCCGGAAGGAGACGAGTACTGGTAGACGAGTAAGCTCTGGTACCAAGCCAAAATCAAAGTGCTTCAACTGCGGTAAAGAGGGCCATCGCATGGCCGAGTGTTGGTCGAAGAAAAAGAACCACACAAAGCAGAAGGTGAACCTAGCCACCAAGGAGAAACCATGCGATGAGTGCTCCCGACGTCGTAACTGGATCATTGATTCCGGATGCTCATGTCATATGACAAAAGAGCTAACAGTTTTGAAGAATCCCGTGGAAACGCGGGAGACAGTTAGAATGGCGGACGGGAGTCGCATTGGGGCGTCTAAGGTCGGTTCGGTAGATTTTGATTTTGGGAATAAAAAGCTCGAGTTGTCCAAGGTTCTGTATGTGCCAAAATTGTCCGGGAACTTAATATCGGAATACAAGTGTCACGAGACAGGCTTCACGGAAGACCATGGATCAACCAGAAGCAATATATCCAAAGAATGGTGGATGACGCAGAGTTTGACGAGCACAGGAAGTCACCTATCCGCACGCCAGTGGGAGATTGGGAGGACATTGAGCCGGCACATGAGAATGAGGAAATCTTGGACCCAAGAAGCTAACAGTCAATTCTGGGGAAGATAATGTATCCAGCCATGATGACGAGACCAGACATAGCATTTGCAGTGTCAAGCCTTGCACAGGCATCTGCGAGACCAACACCTAGGCATCTTGGTGGGGTAAAGAGGGTGTTACGCTACATGCGGGACACTGCTGAATTTTCCATTTGCTTCGAAGCACGCCAAGGGGGGATGGACATCATGGGATATAGTGACGCTGACTATGCGAATGCAAATGATCGGAAGTCAGTCAGTGGAATGGTGTTCACGGGATTGGGTGGAGCGATAAGCTGGAGCTCGAAGAAACAGACAGCAATCGCGACATCAACAACAGAGACTGAGTATATTGGCCTAACATCATGTGCGAAGGAAGCGAAACATCTCCGACGGATACTAAACAAAATTCTGGAGATATTCGAGACAAAGGGCGGGAAAAGTCAAACGTTGTGTTTGAGAAGCGAGACCCTAGTTTTGGGGGACAACCAGGCGGCAATCAAAATTGCAAGGTCGTTGAGAGTCAAGAAAGCTACCAAACACATTGATATACAGTACCATGCAGTCAAGCAATGGATTAAGGAAGGTCGAATCAAGATCAGATATATTCCAACAGCTAATATGGCTGCAGATGGATTGACGAAGCCACTTGGTCCCCAGAAAATGCCCGAGTTTAGATCAATGGTCGGAGTACGAGACCCGCAAGCTACATGGCCACAAGAAACCACTTCTCCGGAACTCCGGGAAAGTGGGGGGTAGTGCGATGTGGAACGCTCTACGCTAGAAACTGGCAAGTGACATCAACAGCCCAGCCAGGATGAGGTGCAACGAGGATGAGTTCCAGGGATTTATAGTCGACACTGGGGCTGCTGCCTATTCGACCTGTGATCTGCCGCAATACACGACGCTCCAACAACTTCGCGACACCATCGATATGGATGTCGCCACCGCTGGTTCAGTGAAAATCGAATTCGGCATCAGCGTCTGTCTCTATCGGATCTACCACTGTAGAGACGCCCATCGGCCACATTACTTTCCACGTGATGCCAGCCGCAACTCCCTTTTTGATTTCGCTCAGCGATCTCGACCGTCTTCAATGTTACCTGCACAACCCACAGGACGTGGTAGTAACTCCACGTGGTAAGGTCCCTGTGCTGCGTCGCTTCGGCCACGCATTCATTACGGTACCTGAGATGGCTCACGTCACCGACTTTCACAGTTTTTACACCGTGAGCGAGCTTAAGCGCTTAAATCGTCGTTTTGGACTATCGGCCGTCGGGGACGATGCAGTAAGCTATAAGCAACTGCAGGAGATCAAAGACTACTGTCACGACTGCCAGAAGCAACAAGGGCCCCCACGTCGCTTCAAATTCAGCCTCCGTGAAGGGCAAGATGTCGTCTTTAACGGGACAGTAGTAGTGGACGTGGCATGCATCGACGGAGCGCCGTACATCCAAATCATCGACCAAGCCATGGGATTCATGGCAGCACGGTGGCTGGCCGACGGCACGGCCCAACACACGTGGGACAAGTTCCGGGAATGCTGGTTGGATACCTACATCGGTCCTCCCGATCTCATTGTGCATGATCAAGGTACAAATTTCATCGCAAAGGAGTTCAAGGACAATGCGGCTATCATGGGTTCATCTCTAAAACCTGAACCGACCGAGGCGCACCACAGGGTTGGCCAAATTGAGCGATACCACGGCACCCTGAAGCGGGCATTCACCATCATCAACCGTGAGGCACCGGGACTGTCACGAGAGTCAGCCTTGCAAATGGCTGTCAAGGCCATCAACGATACCGCAGGACCCAGTGGCCTGGTGCCTACCCTTCTCGTTTTTGGGGCTTACCCTCGCTTATCAGCCAACAGCACACCGTCTGCAACCGTGACGCAATGGGCCGCGGCAATTAAGGCTGCAACGAAAGACCTGGCGGCGGCCAGAGCACGCCGCGTCGTCCCAGAGGCCCTCCGGCAAACTAATAGCCCAGGTAACAGTTGACTTCGGCAACGGCATCGAGAGCTCCTTTCGGAGCAAACCCGTACGACCCTACAACAGAGAAACCCAGCAAGATGGCCAGGAGGACGGCGCAGCTACAATCGACCATGTACCTCCGCCACCTTCACCACTTGTACGGAGAGACCGAGGACGCCCCCGACAGGCTGTTGCACTCCCTCCCAGTGCATTTGCTGCATTCAACACCCCGACCGCCACCGTTTACATGACTGCACCACTCCCTACGCCCACATTTGCTGACTCTAGACGCACTGAGATTTTGGGATTGCTTGAAAAGGGTGTTTTTGAGCCCATTTCACGTGATCATGTACCTCCAGGGACACGTCTATTTAAAGGACGTTTTGTTGATGAGATCAAGCATGAGGGCACTGCTCAAGCAGTAGATAAAAACCGTGCAGTGGTGCAAGCATATGACGACGCTGGAGCAGAGACAAAGCTGAAGACGTCTCCCACAGTCACCAAGATGAGCCAAAAAGCTCCACTATGAAGATCAAGCAACAGGGGATGCAGTTGATGTTGAGAGACATCTCGCAAGCTTATGTCCAGTCCACCACTAAGCTCACGCGGAGCCTCTTTGTTGACCCCAATGCCGACATAGGTGAGATTTTGAGCCTTCCAAAAGACAAGGTGTTGCGCATCTTGAAGCCCTTGTACGGTGTGCCAGGCAGGCAACCATTGGCTGCACACCTACACCAGGCACCACATCGAGACCATGGGCATGCACTCCTCCACCTATGACATCTGTCTCATGGTGCGCACCGACAACACGTATGGTATCGTGGGCCTCCAGACAGATGATACACTAATCCTCGGCAACAAGGCCTTTGCCGACCTCGAGGAGGCATCCCTGCAAAAAGTTGGCTTCCTTGCCAAACCTCGTGAATCTCTCACGAGCAGTCACCCACTCAAGTTCAACGGTGGCTTGCTCAGCCTCCATGCAGACGGTTCACCCTACCTTTCACAGACTGCCCAGGTGGTCAATATCGCCACGGTCACCGAGGAGCCTCAAGCCACCAAAGGCACACGAGGCAGAGTCACCCCCCTCCTCACGCAGAAGCAGCAGTATACCTCCCAACGGGCCCGGGCAGCATACGTCGCATCGGTGTGTCAGCCCAAAGCGGCTTTTGACCTCTCAGCGGCCGCGCAGCACACAGATCCCGACGTCTATGACATCACAGCACTGAACATACGGCTCCGGCGGCAAATGGACAACCCGGACTGCGGCCTCCGCTTCAAGGCACTGGATGAGGCTGCCCTTGAGGTAGACGCCTTTGTAGACGCAGCCTTTGCAAACAACAAGGGCCTCTCCTCTCAGCTCGCCTACGTCATCACAACGCGTGATGCATCAGGCACATGCAACATCGTGTACTACTCATCTACCAAGCGCAAAAGGGCAGCTAAACCAGTGTTGGTAGCGGAGTTGTATGCCCTTGTCCAAGGATTCGACGTGGCCAGTTGCTTGAAGGCTACGCTCGATGACATACTTGGGCGTCAGATTCCACTGGCGCTTTGTACAGACAGCAAATCCGTCTTCGATACCGTCACTAGGCTGGGAACCACTGCTGAAAAGCGGCTCATGATTGACGTCGCCATGCTACGCCAAAGCTATGAGAGAAGGGAGATCTCGGCGTTGAAATGGATTGCAGGAGACACCAACCCAGCCGACGCGATGACCAAATCGAAGGCATGTGATGCATTGACTAAGCTAATTGACACGAACTACATCGCACTGGAGGAGAAGGGATGGATCGAGACAGATTAGAAGAGGATTCAGTCGGGAAACGGTTTTGGTGGTTTTTGTATGTATTTAGTTTCTATGGCCACATTGGGTCGGGATCATCACGACTTTCAAAGAGAGAGTCAGTGTCGATGTGGTCTATGATGTGGTCCATAACAACGGCAGAATGGAGGTGGCTAAGCCACAGCACACGATACACCGCCATAGGCAGAGTCGACCCCTATTACTATTTAGAACAATCACATCTCGCGATAGATGGAGATAAGAAATCAGACATTACCAACACGATCGAATTCACACCACCTTTACACACAGAAGGGGTTGGAGCACGGTCACCGGTATTCTCACAGCTATCCACATTCAGATTGACTTTTACCGACATAGGGTTCTTTTCTCCTGGTAGTTTCATCTTCTTGCTTTCTTTCCACTTACCCAGTCTAGCTTCCAATCCGCCAATCTACGAGTATTGAATACGTACTTTTCCTACTTCACTATCTTAGGGCGACTTAGGGCACAACCTGTAGCCGCAAACAGTATGACTGCTGGGTCCGCTCACTGTGAATAATGAAGCTGCCTCTACTTGCAGGCTGACTCTAACTAGGACCCCATACAGCCTCGTCCAATCTTCTCTGTCTTGTCCCGTGCCCAGTACTCTCAAGGGTGTGAGCATCGGTGCTCGCACTAGCGGCGACATTTTTTACAGTTTAGCTGTGCCTGCTGGACACTTCTAACATTCACCAGTTGCGCTATGCGCAGGTGCATATGTACGTGCCAGGACCACTGTGGCAGATAGATGGACGGCACTGTAGAGGTAAATGCTAAGTGGCAGCACCATGCTGCGGGTGACCCAACGACGGATGTTTGTTGGAGGGAAATAGGGGTCGCAAATACAACAGCCATGGCAATCAGCACTTGTCCAGATGTATAGCAAAGCGGGCCAGAGGGGCGATTGCACAGGTCGGCCACATGTCTAGCGCTCGCAGGAACCATCGTAAACTCGAAGCGCAAAGATATCCAGCCAATTCAATCAATTCTAGAGTTTGGGGGCCCTGTAGCCTCAAGAGGGGCGGTCAGGAAGTCCAGCAGGGGGGGCCACCTGGTACACCTTGTTGAGCTTTAAGATCTGCTCAACAAGTGACTTGCCAGGGAAGTCCATGGCAATAATGCCAACGGGCTCTGTGGCAGTGGCGCCGTTAAGGGCATCGTTTTTGCTGGAGAGATATTCGCCGAGATATTTATTCATACCGCCATTGCCCCCACTACCAGCAGCAATTTCAATAGGCTTAGCACCTACACTGACACTAGTGTGAGTGACGAAAAGCTTCTCGCAGCCTCGTGAAGGAATCAACTCAATAAATTCCTTAACAGCATGCCATTTCAATCCCACTAGGAAAGCGTTGATGATGACTTTGAAATTGTAAACAGACATAGCAGAGGATCGCCAGGGAAGACCATAACGACCGGGAACTCTGGTCTTGAAGTCCTGTAGAATAAAAATCTTGCCACGAACCTCGCCAAGGGTAGGGGTGGCAGTGATGCCGGCGTCGCCTTTAGAGAAGATCCTCTCGACAGCACGGCTGCCTAGGTGAGTCTCAAGATCCAAGTGCCTTTCGAGATGCTGAACAAAGGTGTCAGATCGCTCGCGGGATTTACCCTTCTGGATACGAAGGATAACAGCCTCGCGGGGATGTTTGTCGAGAAAGTCAAAAATAGTTTTCAAGACCTCTATGAATTCATAGCCCGTCGAGGTAGTCCCGTGGTATACCTTAAGGTTAAAGAACAGGTTGCGGCAGCTAATGTCAAAGTATCTGATTCCGCCAATGAGCTGCGTCTCTAGCGGGACGTTTTGGCTTTGCGTGTGGTATTCATCAAAGCGATCAGTTACCGAATTGTGGGTTCCGGGAATAGACAGCATAGATAGAGGAACGCTGTCATCCAGGCCGCTCATCCATTCGGGGTTTTCGGCCGAGCCGAGATCAAAAGACCAGTCATCCGAGTACTTATTGTGGGTGGCAGCATGACCCAGACCTAGGGAAGCCCAAGCCGCAAAGAGTGAGAAACGCATGGCAGCAAAACCAGCAAAGATATCAACCAGGAAACTCCAAAGACGAGAGGAGGATAGAAGAGGAGGGAGTTGAGCTCGGTGGGGCTGAGTCCACGGATAGAAGGAATATCAGAGCTTGGGAAAGTTCAGCGCTCTTTGGCTTCAACAGTCAAGATGAAGCATGAAGTTCCTGAGTTCGCGGGTTCGGTCGATGAGGGGGAAGCCTACTACCTTTTAGCATTTTCTTTCTTCCGTCGCCGGCTACTTTTCCCTAAGCGACTGATGGGCCCATGTCGTCTATCAATAGCATAAGCTAACTAGAAGACCCAGAGAAGCCTCACGTCATTATCTAAGTTGTGTAAGCCGCGGATACTAGAGCACTTCTTCACTACCTTCGCTATTCCAGAGACGCCGCCTCTCAGCCAAGACTGGCCCATGAGGAAAGGATAGAGGAATAGCAGCCCTGGCACAAGAAATAGTCCTAGCGCTGGCAATGCGAAAGCTGATGAACAATGTGACAGGCCCATCTCACCTGTGCGATTAAATAGTCCCGAAGAGCGATTCCAACGTGAATTATTCGAGAATAGGACCATCACTTGATCGAAGATTAAAAAAAGACATTTCACACAGCCGCATTTAGAGAGGACAATGGGAAGGGCCATGCAGCCCTCCCTGTTCAGGGTAAGTGACGGAGCAACAAAGCTAGATTCCAGCCTGAACTGCGAGATCAACGCAAAGCAATGTGTGTAAAACAAAAGGCGTAGTCCGTACCAAGTATCTACAACTCCAAAGCCAGCGATATCATTAAACCATGGTGTCTATGGCATGCACCATCTACACAACTCATGCGACTTACACCCGAGGTCCTTTAGCCCCACTTAATTCCTATTCTAGGTAGTGTGTAGCGATGGGCGCTTGGTGAGAGAGACCCTCTATGCGCCTGCAACGCTAATGGCTTGTCTACATCTACGATCTACGTTTCCTCGGCTATACAAAAAAATCCCAAGCCTCGAACTCCTGATGTGCAGTCCCCGCTCTAATGATCTCAGCTGAGCAACTGTTGGTTCCTAAAAGATCATGCTACTTGGCAGCGATGCTACGCCGCCTGTGCCCCTTGCTACGGCATGCGTCCCATAATAGAAGCCGGAAGGACATCATGCAACAATGATCCTGTTTCCAATGCCCGCAAGAAGGGATGAGTCTAGACATGGGAAAGCCTAGCCAGAGAGTCAGCAGAACTTGAAACGGAACAGCAAACATGTGAGAGCATGAAGGGACCAAACGGCGAAAAGACAGGGAATGAAGAGCCCGTGGGAATGGGTGCCAAGCTTGCAGTCACGACTTCAGCGGGGAACGGTTTGTTCAGTAGTTGAATCCATTTGTCGTGAGTTTGTTTTATCGGCTTTGAAGTTGCAGCTCAACCAAAAGGTAGGCAATCAGGGGGTAGGCAATGGAGAGGCCATACATGGAAGCGATGTATAAGAACCCAACAACGGCACAATGACCTTGTGTCTCTTCTTTCCCGCAGCATGGTGAATTGTTGGTGAGAGACTCAAACACCACTTGGATCTGGCCATAAGGGCAAGGCCTCCTAATATCACCTTATAGGTTTCTTGCTGTCCGATACCAGCAACCTGCCTGTCTACTCATGTGCTAGCGGCAATAGAGGAATTATACCCGCCACGATCCAAGAACATAGACACTGGCATCATCTCTTTGGATACTAAGGAGACTGTGCCATCTCACCTAGCGCGTACATAGCTATAGCCGAAGCTGGGATGCTGACTCACGGCCTCCACCCCGCACGATGTGCGCTGATCTATCACTAACGCCGACGCGAGCTCTTGCGCCAGCCCATCCACAACGCTGTACACTGCCGCAGTGGGTCAGAGATGGCCATCAGGAGCTTCCAAATGTATTCTGGAAGAAACGATACTGCGAGGCTAAGGTCATCCATCTGTGCTAGGACAGTGGATCTGCCTATTTCCGAGACCATCGCCCAGGAAGCAAGAAATAGAATTTTTGGCGTAGCTGTTCCAATTTCAAGGGGCTGGCTGCCATTACAGGTCTTGTGCGGTCTTTTCCAACTCAACTCTTTAAAGCCATGGAATCTATTGCTGGCGCGATGCGGCCTGAGAATATCACCTCGAGCTACCATCAGCCAGCCCAACACATATGATGCAATCAAACCGAGCGGCAGCTAGACTGGGCTCTTGCTGCCAAGTCATCAGGTCAAACCCGTCTAAGCCACTACGAGACCCGTTTAGTCTTTCCAGGACTGGCTCAGCTTCTCTTCTTGAGCTTGATTTGTAAGCAGTATTTTCTAGCGATTAGTGGTGAAACAGAAGTGTATGAGCGGGAGACAGAACACGTCTATTGTGCTCGCAGCAGCTGTACAATAACTGGCTGATGCAGCCCTAGGAAGCACAAACTGGGCCCGGGTTTTTGCCTTCAGCCACCACCAGCGCGAGTTTGTTGAAACACTGCCGCGGTGTCCGCAGCGGCGCTATAGCCAGCCAATAGTAGGAATCTCAATTGTGTCAGTGCCCACGCCAGCATTCCCTCCAAGAGTCATCGGTGCTCTTGAAAGCCGGGTGCCGGTAATGAAATGGCTCGGCAGCACTGGGGAAGAAAGGTTCTCACTGTGCTAGAATGACCCAGAGAAAAAACCCCGCCATGTGCCGCAGCACATTATAGTGCATCATTAGGTTAGCATGAGATGCGGTCTTCCCGAAAGAGACTAGACTGGAGGCTAGGTCCTAATAGTCCGTGCCTTTGTTTACACGCGACAGTAGGATGATGTGCCAGGCCTGAAGTAACGCGACCAGCGCAACAACTCAATGCATAGCAGCTCCCCATTAACTAACTTTTAGTTGGGCTACTGGCTATGCAGCGTTGACATGAATGCATAGAACAGAAATCGCTCCGCTACCGACCACAGACTTCCCTGCCGCAAGGATTTCAGGGGGGACATGTCAGCGACCTGCAGGGGTGAGAAACAGTTTGACTTGGCCGCGGACAGGTTTAACAAATCCCCCTGCTCCGTCACCGTCATATAGCTGCTATGTGTACTGTCTTCGGCCTAAATTGCAGCCCTGTTGTCAACAAGTCTGAGAACGTAATACCAGCATGCTCGTCTTGTAGCGACGGCTTTGGCCCTTAGAGCGAGCCGGGTCACTCACCCAGGACTCGCACCCACAAAACGTATACAACATTGCTCAATGTCATAACCCATTCGTACCAAAGCACCATGTCATGCATATGTATGCCCCAGAACGGAGACAAACAGATGTAAACAGAAACACAGAAAACGACAACGGGCGCATCACAGCTGCAACCTAGCCACCATCAGCCCAAACACTGCATTCCATTAACACATTTTAATACCAGCTGCAACAGCTTCAAAAGCTTCTCCACCCCCAACATCGCCACAGTCATTCATGAAGGATTGGAGAGGGACAGAGAGATACAGTTCACTAAACTGGGCTTAGCAAGAGCACGGCTAGTTGTAGGTTTATGCCCCGGCAAGATGTGTGTCTGGAACTCTCGATACAGCCACTGTCACCAGATCCTATTGTTTACAAGGCCAAGCAAACTAGACATCACTAGTTTCTAGACTTGCCAGGGCTCTCTCGGCTGTGATCACTGCTGCTATTAATGTTTTTGCTTGTCAAAAGTCTTAATTCCGCTCGCTTGCCTCCCACAAGATCCTTTCTTCTCCTAGAAATAACAGGGCATGCAAAGTTACATCTGGGCGAGATCTAGGCATGCCACATGCCTGCCACCTAACACAAGTGGCCTTCTAGCCATAAATATAGGAGTCTCAAATACGATACCGTGAGTGGCAGTAGGACCAGCATGACGTTTCAATTGCGAAGAATCTATTAGGGCGTCATGCAGCGTTTCCCAAGTCTCCAGTTCAAACTTTACTTAGAATTACAAGCTATGACACTTTGGATCCTCGTGGTTAGGCCATGTCTAATATTAACGCTTTTAGCTTTCTTTCATAATTTTGAAAGGTAATGCCTATGCTTCCGAAGGACAATGAAGAGAGCCCCTACGGAATCTTGTGGGCTCTTGTAACTATTGCCGGATGACAACAGCCACATGAAGTCGGCGAGCAGCAAGGCCATAGTCCATATATTTATTCAACAGCATCCGCCCGCTCTGGTCGAGCCTCTACACTTCTCTCCGCATTTGCTCGGCCATCTTCATTGATCTTGCTTTGCCTCATCCTCTTCCATCTTGCCCCCATCCCTGAGGCGTCCCGGCACCCCATCTTCTTGCCTGCCCACCGCTGAAATGCGCTTCTCTCTCTTGACGACATTGGCTTTTCTAGGCCTAAGCCGCGCTGCCAAATTCGGAGGCGTCACCGACGATTGGTCTTTTGATCTCCAAAATAGTCAAAACCCCGACTGGATGGGCGCCTTGCGTGATGATGTTCCCCTATCGCTACTGTCTATTCCTGGAACTCACAATTCAATGAGCCACAGGCAAGACGGTAATATGTTGCAAACCCAAATCTACTCTCTAGAGACCCAACTTGCTGCCGGAATCAGATATGTTGAGATTAATTGTCGCTCCTACGATGACGATCTCATGATATATTATGGTAGCAGTCCCACCGGCTATCGTCTCGAGAATGCCTTGACCATTCTTTTCGAATTTCTCGACAAGCACCCCCGCGAGACCATCATTCTACGTGTAGAGAAGGGCCGGCATCGCCAAAAATCCAAAGATTTTGTCAAGCTCCTGGCCAAGCATCTGGCTCCTAACTCGCCTCTAGGTGATCGTGTGGCTCAACGTGTCTTCTCCAAGGGCAACGCCGGTATTACCACCGTCCCTACCCTGGGCGAGGTTCGCGGCAAGATTTTCATCCTGCAAGACTTCACGACCAAAATTTCCGGCCGCTATGGCCTTCCCTGGAGGTCCTCTGCAATGTCCGTCCATGATGCCAAAGTCTCCATTGGCAGCGGCCCCACTGTCTTGGGGCTGAAGTGGCATTTTGTCAAAAGTCACATCCAATCCATGATTCACGAAGGCCCGAAAAAGCTATTCATTACCTATACTTCTGTTGCTTTTGGTGCTAATCCTCTTTTTATTGCCTCTGGCAATGAGGTTGTGGACCACGGCATCAACAAGTCCCTTGGTGATTTCCTTCAAGAGAGAAATGACGCTTCCACAGACAAACCCGCTAACAAGCGTGTCGGCATCATTGTCATGGACTTCCCCGGCAAGCTTCTTGCTGAGAACATCATTAAGCTCAATGAAGTCTACCAGACTAATGTCCCTCATGCTAGGCGTACCCTCGACCCTAAGGCTTGATTCCATGCCCAGCCTTAGCACTCTGCTCCGGTCCTTATATCCCACTTGCCGAGAAGCTTCTACATCCTCCTCCCCAAACTCCCACAACAACCAAAAAGGTCGAGATCTTGAGTTTATGATTTTATGATTGCTCTTCCGGACAGGAGACGTAAAGTCTACATTACTAATGATACCCCTGACAAGCATTTTTTGTAAAGTTAGACCAAAATCGATAATAATAAACGTACATAGTGCATCCTATACCCCAAGTCTATTTTCTTCCAATATGTAGATAACGTATCGAGACAAGTTCAGACACGGCCAACACCAACGGCCATCGCACACAGAAAAGGAAGTAGAATATCAGACGAACGCAGTCAAGACCAAGCAGAACATTACGCAGGAGAAGCATGCGCGAGGAGTTATAGATAAGGAAGTATGTGAAAGACAAGACCCCGCAAGAGAATTAGTTAAGCCTACTGCAAGCCTAGATCCGAGTGAAGAGCCGCAAATACGTATCGTTAGGCACGCATACCCGAGGGCTTGCGCAACATGGAGAGTGATTTCTTCGTTCCGCCTCCATTCAGGGTACCCATATCACACAGTCACCGCCAGCATGCAGTAGCTAGAGACCCTGAGTCTTTGGTGTACATCATTCTCTACACCATGATTTAGCCCCTTGCTTTCTCTATCTTTCAGTCGGTGTCCTTCCCTTCTGTCGGTCTACTTCAGCACGATGATCCGCGGCATTAAGCGTACCACCCACCAGAAATGTTCGCCTTCATTCGTCTCTCTGCCCACAGGTCGCCATAGATCTTCACATCGCTAAAGTAGACGCTCAGGCTGCTTTGAATAGCCATATAGCTCCTTGCTACGAGGGTTTCTAAAAGCTTAGCTAGCGATCCAAGATTGCCACATGAGTAGGTAAAATAAGCAATCCAACCATTATTCTACCTCGATACAGCCCGAGGCCTTGAGCTGGTCGGGTACTCTCTATTTGCAGTTCCAGTCCCAGTCCACCAACTATATAGGTGTTGCTATTGGTCTAGGCCGATCAAAGTGCCGGTGCGCCACGAGAGGATTTTCTTGTTCATTCCCTGAAAAGCCCCCAACCCAGGATTTCAAGACCAATTTCATGTCTATCTATCATCGTCCACTAACCTAGGTTTCTCCAAATATCTAGAACATACAGCAGGCGCAATGACCGGAAGTAAAGCCCGTGTCTATAGCTGCTGCAGGATATCCTAGCGATGGTAGTGACGGCAAAGCATTGGGGGCTACCGGTGTTGCCATTGCTTAGTCTATACATTGCCCCAGATTCTGCTCGTCCAGCATGGTAAAAGAAGGCGTTTATTCTCTCCTTGTCTGCGCCAACTTGCTTTACCAGAATGACCACCCGCGGGCCGAACTGAGTGGAAATCACCCGTCAATACCTCTATCTTTCACGTCTATCTTGGTGTATGGTTCCGTCTCCGTTCCATCTCCGTTCCATCCCATAGAGGGGGCGTTCATTTTCGAGATCAAGCCAGAGGCCAAGAGCGATGGTGCAAGAGCATCTGTGTACGTTTCTCGCGGGCCGTCGGTCTATCACAATAGCCACCGCCAGATGCTCACGAGGCCAAGTCAGCATAATCAGACAAGCATCAACTATTAATACGCCGACATGTCTCCCTTCTCAAGGTCTCGATACTTTTCTTTCCACCCATCAGCCTCCCCTGATTCTTCTTCTTCTCTGCTTTTCTATCGCCTCCAACCTCTAGGAACGTCTTGCTTGATAGAGATACCTGCTAGTTGTCACTGTCAATGTGCTCTTCTCTACTGTCTTTAGGGCAGAATTACGCTTGGGAAGAAGCTAATGACAAACACGGGACAGTAGGCTGCGGCCTTGAGGGCAAGTTGGGTCAAGCTTGCATTAGTGACACTGACTCACATCTACACTTTCTTTTCTTCTAGGTTTTGCTTTTCTTTCTTTCTTTTCGATTCGGAGCTGGACA